>PVJO010016317.1:0-42399 GCA_004026905.1 Hystrix cristata
TCTACACTGGGGTTTAATTGTAAAGGCCCTAGAGCTGCAGTGCAGACAGTGAGTCTTGGTGCCTGAGGCTCCTCGTCTGCATGATAACAATCACAGGAGAACTTCCTTCACATGGTGTTTGTGGGTATAAACGAGTGTTGTGTTTTGCACAAGGAAAATGATATTCTAATATTTGCTATTGTTTTATAGTCCCAAGCAATAAGAATGAAAATAAGATTTTTTTTAGTTTGACATTCCTGGACTATTAAAAGCTTCTCAACTCATCTTTTAGCCAGCACACTCATGCCAATCCACCTTTCACATAGCCATAGTGGAATACAGATAAAATGTAAATTTGATTCATTAAATCCCCTAATTGAAATCTTTCTAAGGCTCTTATCATTTAGGATGAATTCTTAGCTCCTTCATGCTGCATAAAATGCCCTCGGTGACCTGGCCTCATCTTCCGCTGCAACTCATCACTTCCCCACTGCCAATCTGGACCTTGACCCAACGTATCCAACTCCTTATGGTTCCTGGCAAATGCCAAGTCTTTGTTCTTCCTGTTTCTCCTACTAGAATTCTCCCTGCCCCTGAACTGGATAACTCCAACTCAACCATTATACCTCGGTTTGGGGATCACCTGCAGCAGAAAGCCCTTCCTAAGCCCACAACCAGGTGGACTTCCTGAAATCCCCCAGTACCATGTACCTCGCCCCAGCCTTGTGCTTTAATGTGACGTTAAGTGCTGACACTTTGGAGATCAGGCTACCCGGGTTTGGCTGTCACTTATCTATGGTGTGGCTCTCAGCAAGTCCCTTAGACTGCTGTGCCTAGTTCCTGCCTACAAAGCAAAAATGATGAAAGCGCCTATCTTACGCAGCTGTTGTAAAGAGTAAATTAATTAATGGGCATAGCATAGTGTATGGAGGAGCATAAACAATCATTGTTAATACTGTATTTATATTTAATTTTCTATTTATGTGTGTCTGGTCCCCTAGACTCCTGACATCAAGCATTATTTCCTATTTATTTTTGTTTACTGCCCAATACTTTGCAAAATGTCTAGCGTTGTATTCATCAGTTCTTTTCTTCCTGAACCTGCAATTAAAATACATTCACATCCTTCTTTTCATCTATCCATTTGCTCCCAACCTGAAAAATGGAAGCATAGAACTGGCTTCTATTCAGTGAAATGTGAGTGTAATGTATCATACTACTGGGCCCAGCACAAGACACCTCAAGTTTTCCAAGGCTTTCTCTGTGCATTAGGCTAGAATTAAGGAACTCCTATCCTTGCACAAGGCTGTGCCACAAGACCAAAGAGACCAAATCCTTGGATCACCCACGGAGGGTAGGCCGCCTCGGCAGCAGCATTGGCATTGAACTTAGAACAAGAAATAAACCTTTGTTGTGCTAACTACTGAGATTGTTGCTATCATTACTAACCTTGGCTAACATTCTAGGTATTCACTTAAATTCTGTTGAATGAATAAGTGACTAGACTCAAGAAACAGCTGAGAAATATTTAAACAAATGAGAACCCATGAGCAAGCGAGATAAAACTAGGAATTTTTTAAAAGGTGGTTTTAAGAGTTAGGAAAACCTAAAGACAAGGATGAAAATAGGAAAACAAAAATTATAGAAACATCTCTGTTTTTGCCTCTGCCCCAGTCAGAAACCGAATTTACTTTGCCTGCTGCTCCCTGGCCTCCTTTTGTACAGCAGCCATTAAAAAACCATAAACAGAGAAGAGTTTGAGATGAAGTTTTTGCTGCTGCTGGACAACTTTCTGACTCCTGAGATAGGTCAGTGTAGCATTGGGGATTCCAGGGTGAAATGATTGAGGTCCTTTAATAAGTATATACAGGCAGGTTCTCAAGGGGAAAAAATGCAGCCCTGAAGTTTAATCTCTTCTCTTTTCAGATGATATTGGAGATCAGATAACTGGTAACGGACCCTGACCGCCTACTGCTCTTGAATGATCATATTGACTTACCTATTTGCCATAAGGCAAGAAAAATCCAGGAAGGAAAAAAAAAAAAGATTTCTCCCAAAAGGAGAAGGGAAACGAATCTCCACAGGGTGTGAGAGAGTTGTTGAGTGTAAGAGTCTGTGAATAAATGAAATTCTAAGTTTGTCAAGGGCACTGGGAGAAAGAGAAGAGAAGCAGTGAGAAGGATGATACCACAGGCTCCCGCAGGACAGTCCGTCCAACACGGACAGCCATAACCATCCCAACTTGCTTTTCTATGCTTCCCGAACCCACGCTTTTTGGGCTGTGTCAAAACTGTGAGTGTTTTCCTGCAGGAGGTCCCACCATGCTGGTCAAAGCTACCAGCGCCATGTTGGACTGATAAGAAGGGTTAGAAAAAGAGAAGAAACCAAAACGTTTCTTAGTTCTTCTCCATTTTCCCTTGAGTCATTCTAATTCATCTCAACAAAAACTCATCTTGGAAGTTTGTCATGGGCCATGGATTGTGCTAAATGATGGAAAAAATTTTGGCAAATTCTGGCCTTCAAAAGTTCATAATTCAGCAGTAAAAAACAGAGATGTGTGATTAATTACAGTGAAATGCACTATGGCTTTGATTCTAATGTCCGGGGGGGGGTTGCTGGGTGGTAGAGGAAGGAGCAGGGACGTAGAGAATGTTAGAAAGAAAAGATGCTTGAACCGATGCTTCAAGCATATTATGATGGACATCAGATAACTGGGGAAGAAGGTTATATTCTAGGAGAGCACAGAAGAAAGGAAAGAAATGGCAAGCTCTGTTAGGGAGCATGTTTAATCTGGGGTGTCCAGGGTGTGGGCAGGGAGGGAGAAGCCAGTAGTAGCAGACTCTGAAGGGTGCGCTAAACCGGTGTGTTGAGCAGAAAGCCTTGACTCCGTGCTAAAACTTAGGCTGTGTACTGATTCTGACGTCACTCAGACACGAGGGTGGGTTGGAAAGGCGGGAGACCAAAGGCAGAGTGCTGAGTTATGGGCTTTTGCCTGGATTAGGCGAGTGGGAATAGGAGTGAGGAGGAACAGAGCAACATAAAAATGTTTTCTCCACAGAGTTTGAGTTCTTTTTATCCAAGTGGTCCAAGAGGAATGATTTCCAAGCCTGGGCAATTTAGTGAATTCTAATACTGTACTGTTTCTTGTTACCGAATGATTTTCTAACCTTTAGACCTCCAGTTATCAGGCCGCACATCAATTTTTTCTCCTCTCATGGGAAGAGAATTGCATTTGTGTTCTGCCCTTTGCTGTAGAAATGAGAGTGAACACAATATTTATACAAGTCTAGCTGTAACTTGTGAACCAAGGTGTTAAGAAAAAAAAAAAAAGCAAAGAAATTCAACAACAAAATCTTGGTTTTTAAAGCTCTGGGATTCATTTAAACCAACTGTTGCCATGGTTTCAAGAGCCTGAAATCAACATTTCAGGGTAATCCCAAGATCCAGATATTGCTTCAGCATTCAGGTCTCCAGGAACAATCAAAGTGCCCCGCCCCATTAGTGACAGGGCTCTGCGCAGGCTGTGCAAGTGCTTCAGATTGGTATTCAGCTTCATCTCCGATGCCATATTCCTAATTATATCACGACACCATGCGAAAGTGAGACTTTCTAAAAGGCTGGCAAATGGCGTTATTTTAATAAGTCATTAGGAAATTGCTTTCCGAGGATGGAATGAAAGTACAAGTTTCTCAGTTAGGGGAATTATGTGGAATTGACGAGGTATTTGAGCACGCATGATCTGTAACTTGCGGTCCGTTTGAAGCAGGCCAAGCCATCGAGAGGGCCGACTAATGAGATCCAGGGTGATCCGATTCATCGCAGGAGAAGCATAAGGAGGGCAGCTGCCCAGGGAGGCAGTTATAAGACTGCTGCCATCCCAGGTACACCCGTCAAACTGTGGTTGGCCTTCACCTTGTGTTTAGAGTTAAAATAAAGATGTCGAGACAGAGCAGTCTTTAGAGGATTAACCAACCTTATTTAATATGTACTAGCACAAAACATAAGTGATTATTAATTAGTTGGGCAACCCAATATTATTGATACTACATTTGAAGATATTGGTAAATTGTGGATGTTTGTAAGTTTGCAGCAGAAGCAAGCTGAGAGATGGTGACAAATCTATGAATAAAATATCTTGTAGTCCTTCCCTGCCCAAAAATATTTCTAAACAAAATATTTTTGCTTAGAAACTCCCACCCACAGTAACTCATGCCCAAGTTTTAGAGACCACTCTATAAACTCTACATGCATGTGCATCATTCTGTGTGCAGGTAGTTATGTGTGTGTGAAGGGATGGGGAGAGAGAGAGCGTGTGTTTTCTACTTTATTTCCAGATTTGTCAAAGAGTATGGATACTACATCAGAGGTTACCGGCTACACTATATGGAACGGTTTAGGAATGTTCCTTAACCATTTTGGAAGCTTCCTGTGAGAAAGTGCCTTTCTCTAAGCTTCCAGGAATTGGCCATTCTTAGAAATGGCTTTGTACATTTAAGAGGTCAACACCGCCCTCTGGTACAAAAGTTCGTGGGGAAATTGGTGGCCCCGACTGAGCTCTTCAAGGCAGAACAGGCCCAGGATTTGCAATGACTCAGCAGCTCGGAAACGCTCACTCAACCCTAATGTTCAAATACGTCTTCAAAATCTCTTCATAGATCTTTGCTTTTGACTTTTGAGAGACCTTGAGTTTGACAGAGTGTTCTAAAGATTCCCAGTTTATCTTCCGTGGGCGAGATTAATTGAAGTCAAGTGGGAACGACAACAGTCAGGAACAAACCAGGTTCGGCTGATCGGCTCAGAGTAGAGGAGTTGTGCACAGTATATGCATATAAATAAATGTACATACCCTGCGTGTATACATACACGAATAGCATTAATCTGAAGGTGACCTAGAAGGAAAAAATCTGGTGACATCAATGGAAAATTACAAATGGCTCAGAGGCTGGAGACCAAACTTTTACTCCCTGAAATTTCAGGACGAATTTTACATTATCTACTTGAGCTGCCAAAGACACCAAGGTTGACTCTGTTCTACAGAGAATTAAAGTATGAAATAAGATTCTTAAAAAGACGTTAACACTGCCTGGCCATTCCGTTATATGTTTGATCTAATTTGTAGCCTGAAGACATTGCAACTTTGGTCTCACATCTGAGCAACATCCCTGGAATGACTCGGTTGTTCCCAGCATGAAGGCGAGCAGGTACATTTTTCAACAGAAACAATTGACCTGTTAAAGTTTTGACATATCACAAACATTTTGATTTTGTGATCAGACTGGATGATTTACTTATCCCCTGACTTGACTGTCAGGTAATTTATAAGTTTACTTCTCAGCCAAGAACTTCTTTAACTCTTCAGAGCAATAGAGAAAGCAAAGAGAAGGGAAGCACAAAGATGTAATAAGGCTACTGTGCTGGCTAGAACGACAGAAAAAACAAATAGAAATCATCTAATTCGTATGGTACCTGTGCAAGAAGAGACTGTGGCCCCTTCTTACATATGAATCTCATAGGTCTATTCTGAGTGTCCAAAGACCTCTGTGAGGTACCTCACTCAGTCTTCTCAAACAGCCTTTATTTCCAGAGAATTCAACTGTAAAATTTATAGAAGTTTTCTGAAGCTAAGAGCAAAGTTGAAATCTGTTTTACTCTTGACTGTTTCATTTTAGTCTTCTGGAATCCAGAGACACAGTGTGGTGCAGAAAGATGAAGATATGCTGGTTCGCAGGTTGCCGTGGTGGTCACAACCCCTGGGTTAATATGTCCCTTGTGTCCAAGAAGCAGAATCCTTTACCTGTCTCATGCCACTAACCTTCCCAAGGAGCAGAGCAACCCCATTATTGCTTCAGCTCCCTGGAACATTCCAGGACCTGAGGCACTCAAATATGAAGTACTGTATTTGGCTGAGGGATCCACTTAGGAAAACAGCAGCAAGACTGGTCCAGAAGGCTCCTGCCCATGCCGGCCAGGGTCTCACCAGAGACTATCTGCTTCTTTTGAGGCACAGCATTACCAGTTTATACCATAGTATCAAACAAGTTACCCCAACACAGCAGTTGTCCCCATCTGCCATCGAGTGTTATACCCTTCAGTAATGGTAATGCATGGAATTGATTCATTTAACAAGCATTTCTTTAATATCATCTACATGCCCGTCACCATACCAGACACAGAAAACCCAAAACAGAATGAGACTAAGGACCTGAGTCTTGTGAAGGAGAAAGAAATGAAAATAAACACAAACATTGAAAGGGCAGGAAGAGAAGCAGATTTAGGAGCCTAGTGAAAGATAAAGAGAATGTGGATTAACCACAACTTCATTATCATTTTCCTGCATTCCATTTCCCAGCATGAGCACTTGACAAATGTGTGTTCAGATGGATGGATGGATGGATGGATGGATGGATGGATGGATGGATGGACGGTTGGGTGGGTGAATGGATGGATGGATTGGAAGAGCAGATGGGTTAATAAATTTAAAATGAATTAACAACTCATGGAAAACTTTTTTGACAGGTTGTATGTTTCTTACTTTAGATTGAGGAAGTCTGCTTGAGGTATCTAGAAAGTACAAATGAACTCACTGCCATATCTGAATATTCAGAAAGGCTGAATAGAATACTACAGATGATCAGATGAAAAGAAGGCCAGTAAGTTGCTTCTCTACGGGTATACAGACCAAGTTAATTTCAATTCATTCATCTATTTATTCATTTATTTGTGCTCAACCTCAGCCCAGGCATCACTTTCTCAGAGATAAGTTTTCAGGCTCCCCACCCCACATACTGTTTAGGGCAGGGCATCTGTTAGTCTCACAGAATCACATACTATTGCTTCATCACACTGGTCTCCACTTGTTCTTATATACACAATAATAGGGGCGATTTATTTTTAATTCATGCCTGTCTCCCTCAGGAGGATATAAGACCAGCAGGAAGAGTAGGGGGCCCCATCTGTTTTTGCTTCCCAGAGACAGCTCCAACACCTAAGACAGTGCTTGGCATGTAGAAGGTGCTAAATAAATATTTGTTGAATAAGTAATGAGAAACACACCTGTCTCACCTTCTGAAATACTGTGAATATGCAAGAAGTGAAGCTTTTAAGAGCTCTGTAAATGTTTGTTCTTGAGGAAAAAAAGGGGAGCTTTCAATGTTCATATGTAGATAGTGAAGAAATATGTATTTCTTTTAAGAAATATGTATGTGACTTCACTCGAGTCAGATGGATCTAAATCATTCAGACAACCCCAGTTAAAGGAGGGCTGGCCAATGTCACTGTCGGGGTTCTGGGAAACCAATAAGTAGCACCTTATTGTTCATTCTCCTGGTTCGGCACCAATGCATGCCCTGATGACCATGGCTTCAGGCACCCATAAAACGGAGTGACTCTCGATCTGTAACCCAGATAATCTGTGACCTTTGCCTACCCCTCACCCCAACACAAGACCTTGGGGAAGCCCATCTACACGAAGGTCGAGATCTATGGGACACCTATCTTTGCAACAAGGGGTCCTCTCATTTTACATAGAGTAAAGCAGGCAGTAAGGGAACATATCCAAGAGCGAGGGGCCTTTTTTCCCCTTGAGAATCAGAGGCCAGTCGGATAAACATCAACATAATTACGGTGGTACCTCAGTTCACAACTGAATTCTTTCCACAATTCTGGTTGCAAACCAAATTGGATAAGAACACAATCAAATTCAATGGTTAGGTTCAATGCTGACCAAATTTGGTTGTGACCAGAATCATGGAAAGAATTCAGTTTGTGAACCGAGGTACCACTGTATAGAGGGAGACCACAACTCCCCACTGTCACAAATGGATCAACTAAACACAAAAGTCAACAAAGAAATATCAGAGCTGAACAAAACCATTGGATAAATGGACAGAGTGTTCCACCCAACAATAAAAGAATACACATTCTCCTCAGGACATGGAAATTTCTATCTACATACTAGCCAATAAAGCATGCTTAAGCAAATGTAAAAGAATTGAAATTACCCCATGCATACTATCAGATCATACCACAATGAAACTAAAAATCAATGGCAAAAGAAATTATGCAAATACATGGAAGGTAAATAATACACTGTTGAATAATCAATGGGCCACAGAAGAAATTAGTTCCTAGAATCAAATGATAGCTGGGTGTGGTGGTGCATACCTATAATCCTAGCACTCAGGAGGCTGAGGCAGGAGGATTGTGGGTTCAAGGCCAGCCTGGGCTACACGGTGAGTTCACTATGAAGTACATAGTGAAATGCTATCTCAAAAACAGAAAAAATAGAATCAAATGGTAATGCTGGTACAATAGATCAGAACTTATGGGACACAGTGAAAGCAGTCCTGTGAAAAGTCTACAGCTGTGAATGCCCATATCAGAAAAACAGACAGAGCAAAATAACCTAATGATGCACCTCAAGGTCCTGAAAAAACAAGAAAAATCCAAATTCAAAGCTAGTAGAAGGAAGGAAATTATGTAAATCAGAAAAGAAATTGGTGAAAGTGAGACTAAAAATTACAAAGAATCAATGAATCGAATAGCTGGTTCTTTGAAAGAATAAACAAAACAGACAACCCTTAGCCAATCTTACCAAAAAGTAGATAAATAAATAATAAAAAAGAGAGCACCCAAATCAATGAAGTTAGAAATGAAAAAGGTGAAATCACAGATTATTAGCAACTACTTTGAAAACCTATACTAAAATAAATTTGAGAATTCAGAAGAAATTAATAGATGCTAGATACATAAGAATTGCTAAAACTAAATCAGAAGATTATAAAACCCTCAATAATCTAGTAACAGTCAGTAGAATTGAAGCAGTAATTAAAAAAAAAAAAAAAACTACCAAGAAAAGCCTAGGCCCCAGTGATTCACTGCTAAATTTTACAAAAACTTCAGGGAAGATTCAACACCACCACTCCTCAAAACCTTTAATGAAATTGAAAGGAAAGGATTCTTCCCAAAGTCATTCCTGGAAGTTACCATTACCCTGATTCCAAAACCAGACAGATTCATCCAAAAAAGAGAACAGGCTAATCTCTTTCATGAACACAGACAGAAAAATTCTCAACAAGATACTGGCAAAGAAAATGCAACGAATCATCGAAATACTCGTACGTCATGACCAAGCAGGCTTTATCCCAAGGATGCAAGGGTGGCTCACTATACACAAATCAATAAATGTAATACAGCACATAAACAGAAGCAAGGGACAAAAATCACATGATCATTTCAATAGCAGCAGAAAAGGCCCTTGACATAATCCAACACCCATTCATGATAAAAAAAAAACCCTGAAGATAATTGGTATAGAAGGATCTTATCTCAATCAGACAAGAGCCATTTTTGATAATCCTACATCCAACTTCATATTAAATGAGGAAAAACTGAAAGCGTTCCCTCTAAAATCAGGAAAAAGATAAGGATGTCCATTTTCACCACTCGTATTCAATACAGTACTCGAACAAAAGATAGAAAGTAAAGGGATATGTATAGGAAAGGAAGAAATCAAATTATTTGTGGATGACATTAGAAGACCCAAAAAAATTCCACCAAAAGACTCCTAGAATTAATAACCAAATTCAGCAATTTGCCAGAAAACAAAATCAGCACACAAAAATCAATAGAATTCCTGTGCACCAATAATGAATTCACTGAGAAAGAAATTACTAAAACAATACCATTTACAATAGCATCAAGAAAAATGAAATACTTATGAATTAACCTACCCAAAGAAGTGAAAGACTTTAAAAAAAAAGAAAGAAAGAAAGAAATGAAAGATTTTTACAGTGAAAACCACAGTACTCTGAAAAAAAGGAAATCAAAGAGGACATCAGATAACGGAAAGATATCCCCTGGATAGGAAGGACTAATATAGCCAAATGGCCAAAGCTGATGCACAGATTCAATGCAATCCCAATCAAAATACCAACAGAATTCCTCACAGAGCTAGAGAAAACAATCCGAAAATTCATATGGAAGCAGAAGTGACCCAAAATAGCAAAAGCCATCCTGGGCAATAAGAGTAAAGTAGGAGGCGTCACAACCCCAGATTTCCAGTTATATTGCAAAGCTACAGTGATAACAGTATGGTCTTGACACAAAAACAGACATACAGATCAGTGGAACAGAAGAGAGGATGCAAAAGCAACCCCAGGTACATTTGGCTATCTCGTCTTTGGCAAAAGGGCCAAAAATGCACACTGGAGGAAAGATGGCCTCTTTAAAAAATAGTGCTGGGAAAAGTGGTTATCCACATGGGCTGAATCTAGACTCATATCTCTCACCATGTTCTAAACTAAAATCGAAATGAATCAAGGATCTAAACATTAAAACAGAAACACTTAATCCGCTGGAAAATAAAATAAGTAAAACACTTGAAGAAATAGGTGTAGGCAAGGACTTTCTGAACAGAACCACAATTATGCAAGACATAACACAAAGAATCAACACATGGGATTATATAAAATTAAAAACTTCTGCACAGCAAAGAAAACAACCAACAGAGTGAAAAGACAACCTACAGAATGGAGAAAATTTTTCCCAGTTATTCCTCGGATAGAGGACTAATATCTAGAATATACAATGAACTCAAAAAAATTAGCCCCCCCAAAAAATAAATGCCACAGTCAAAAAATGGGCAATGTAAACGAATAGACACGTCTCAGAAAAAGTACAAATGGCTGATAAATAAAAGAAAAAATGTTCAACATCTCTGCCCATTAGAGAAACACAAATTAAAACAACAGTAAGATTCTATCTTGTGCCATCCAGCAAGAATGGCTAGCATAGAGAAATCAAATAACAATAAATGCTGGTGAGGCTGCGGGGAAAGTGGAACCCTTCCACATTGTTAATGGGAATGTAAACTAGCACAGAAATAAGTATGGAGAGGCCTCAAAAACTAAAATTAGCCATTCCATCTGACCCAGCTATTCCTCTTCTAGGTTTCTTTCCTAAAGAGTTCAAGACACCCTATTACAATGATACATGCATACCAATGTTTATAGAAGCACAATTTATAATAGCTAAATCTTGGAAGAGATCTATATGACCATCAACAATACTAATGAGTAGTATTTATACATAATGAATGGTATTTACACATCATGGAGTACTACGCTGTCATAAAGAAGGATAAGTTTGAGTCATTTGTAGGAAAATGGATGCACCTTGAGACCATAATGCTAAGTGAAATAAGTCAGACACACAAGCTTATATACTGCTTAGTTTTTCTTATACAAGAAATACAAAATATAAATAATGAGCAAAATAAACAACAGATAATAGGAAATAGGGAGATAGATCTTTTGCAAATGGGAAGGGAACCAAGAGATGGAAGGAGTAGGGAAGGGTAGGGGATAAAAAATGAATTCAGATTTGTTATGTACATGTACCAACTCCCGACAAAGGATGCAATCATTATGTATTGTAAACATGTACCGATTAAAAATAAAAATTGAACAGAAAGGGGATAATGGATGGGACGAGATGCCAATGGGCTCCTCTAAGGTCCTGCACAGGGAAACAATGAGGCTGGAGAAAACAAGAAACACCGTGACCCTGAGACACGGTACAGCCTATGCCCAGTGAATGTTGGAGACAAGAGACCATGAAATACGCAAGTTTGCCTCTCCGGGTGGTGTAATTCATGAACATTGCTACTCTTCACTCCTGATAAGTACACAATAGCTAATATCCAAAATTTTCTATACAGTAACAGTGAAATAATTGAAAAGAATTCAAAGACCACAAGCTCACACATCCAAGAGATTGTGATTTCATAATGTCCAGACGCAGACAGGAACCTGGCTACTTGTATCGCTGGCCTGGTTCCTCCCTGCTGCCAAGGCCCATCTGACTGCACCCCCCATCAGCACCAGAAGCAAACTTTATTATGTGGACACAAAATGGGGCAGGATCACAGAGGAAGAAACGGGAGATCCATGTGTCACAGTGACATTTGGTCCTAATTAACAGATGGTCGGTCTAGGAATGTCTTCCTGTCTGGTTGTGGCCTGCCAGCGCTCTGTGAATCTGCACTCAGTTTCTGGATTCTTAGGTGCTGCCCACGCCCACTGTGACTGGGCAGCAGAGGCCCCCAGCCCACTCTTCACATGCCAGCACCATGCTAAGAACTTCACATACATTACTCCAGGTCTCACAATCCATGCAGAAGAACGGATCCTGCATAGAAAGAAGGGGAGACTGAGGCATGTAAGAACCAATCCCTTGCCCAGATCTTCACAGCTAGTAAACGAAACTGAAATCCAAACCCAAAACAGTCGGCTCCAGCACCTTCCTCCAGCCATCACAAGCACAGCAGCAGCTGGAGAAACATCTAGATAAATCCAGGAGAGAGGAAGGTGGCCACCTGTTGGTTCTGATTAATACATAAGAAAATTCAAGAGTAGTAACATTGCCTCTTCTTGGAACAGCTTTTACTTCTACTCTGTTCCAAAAGAGACAGCCCAGAATATGCAGCCCTGAGTCCAACTGGTCTCGTTAAGCACCAGTGAAGAAAGTCACAGAGAAAGGCAGGGAAAGCTTTCCTGAACCCCGTGATTAGAAGTCTGTGGAACCCAATCTCCAAAGGTAGCCCAGGAACCAGCCCTCCCCAGGTGTCCCGGTGCAACCACGCTGACCCAGGCCTGTCCTGAAGAGCACCCCGACTGCTAGGGGGCGGCAGACATGGTGTTACAGAGCTTCCACAGCCAGGCTGGAGAGACCTGCAGTTCACCTCACTCTGCAGACACTCTCTCTGCACCTCGCCAGCATGCTCTGAGAAGCCCAAAGGCCAGGCGTGCTGGCATGTGCTGGAATTCCAGCACTCTGGGAGGCTGAGAAAGGAGGATCACAAGTTTGAGGCCAAGCTGCGTAATGGGCTGAGGATGCAGCTCAGTGCAAAGGCCCTGGGTTCAGTTCCCAGTGCCCGAAGAAAGCTCCAGTGGGGAAGCTGACACTCTCATTCCCCTGGGGACCCCCCGTAGAGGGCCATCTCCTGCTGTCCCCTGTGTGTGCTCCAGTTCGGACTTTGTAGCCCTGCCGGGCTCCCAGATGACGGCTCTGATGACATCACGTGGAACAGAAGAAAGACCGAAGCTGGGTTCAGCCAACCTGCGGAGTTGTTACAGATAACAAAATGCTTGTTCTTTTGCGCCATTCGGTTCGGCGCGGCTTGTCACACAGTGCTGACTGGATCACAAGCCTTCTCTGGCTCCTGGCTTTCTGGAACAGCATTGTCATTACAGTCCACTGGGGAAGGTGTCACTCCCTTGGCTTCAGTGAGGAGCTAATTAAGCAGAGTTTCCTTTCACTCTACCTTCCTTGCTGAAAAGCTAAAACTGAAAAATTCTAAAAAATAAAAATACAATTACCATGTTGATGGACCATTCTACAAAAAGCTTCTACATGAAATTTACATTTCAGATGGGAGCTATTTACAATTAGCCTCAACCCGTTAGAGACCCAAAACCTCCAAAGACTAGTTAATGGTGAGACTGGGAGGCTGGTGGTAATCAGGAGTTTAGAGAAAGAAAATGTTTATCTTGTGGCCCTTGTCACAGCTTAAAACCCAATTTGGGCTAATGTCTGTAAATAGAGAATGGCTATTACCAAATCAATTAATTAGGGTCTCGTTGGCTTTTCTGATGTCAACTCTAATTATTTGTTTGATCCGAGGTATCCTTAAGATTATTTATGATCACTCTTGCCAACCAACAGAAGATAATAAAGTTGGTTGTCACAAGTATGTGGGAAATAGAGGAAAGTTTTTATCCTAACTGGGCCATCTCAGGCAGGGTTTCCAAAGCCTGTGCCTTTCTTCAGTATAAAGTCTCTGACTCAAGTTAATAAATGACTAACTTTCATAATAAAATTTCAAAGAGGATGGTAATTAAATTTGCTTAGGGAAAAAACTCCTAGGTCCAGAGATATTTATTCAGAATGAAGGGACAAAAGTGTTTATTGTCTTACTTTCTTGTCCCAGAAGTTGTTTTCTTGCATGGCCTGGCTTTGGGATCCACCCTGCAGACTGGTGGAGCACACTTCTGGTGTGTCTGGGTGGGTGAGGGAGGAGGGCTTTAGAGCCTGTGTTTGGTCCCTTGCCCCTTCCCCTCTAGCACCCTTCCCTCTAGTCTGCTTCCCAGCCGCCATGAGCTAAGCAGCTTTGCTCTGCCACACCCTTCTGCCACAATGTTCCTGCCCTGGGACCAGCCAATCAGGGAATGAGCCCCCTTAAAACATGAGCTAAATCAAACCTCTCTTCCTTTAAATTGTAGGTGTCAGGTATTGTATCCCAGCAATGGGAAAGCTAGCTAATACACATAGGGTCTGAGGAAGAAAAAATGCACACTTCCGGAGGGAAACTAAGGCAGATGACAAGTAAACACTCTGTGCAACAGCATGGACACACATAGTGACCTCATAATCACAATCTGGGAAAAAAAACTAATTCTATCTTCATTGCTCAAAAACACACTTGACCCTTATCAATATATAAGTCAAGGTTATTTTTCTTGGTTCCACAGCTCAGTGTCTGCCTAATTCTTTAGGTGTCCATTTTTATTCCACTTTGTAATAAAAGAAAAGAATCCAGGTACCATTTCAGCTTGAGAAAAATGGAAAATTCCCTCTCTAACATGCTGGAGAGTGGCTCTTATAACAAAATAATTACCTAATTAAAGTGCTCAATTGAATCAGTTACCACAAGCCCAATTAAATCAGGCTGCCCACAAGAATATATTATACCTGATAAGGAGAGTTAGTGAATAGATGGACACAGAGCATGAAGATCACTCTCTCTGTTAAACTCTGGGAGGAGGCTATTTATTCCTCCTTTTAAAGGGTGCTACATCTTCCCAGTGAAATATTGTTGCTTAATATGCTGCAAAGCCACATCTCCGGTAGTAAGAATACTAACTACCCACGCACTGACTCAGGAGCCGAGGTCAGGTGTTTCCTGTGTGCATGAATGCTAGCCATGGCTTTATGGCAGAGAAAGGGATGAACGACTGGCTATCATAATCTCCTTCTTCCTTTTCCTTTGTGTAGGGCTGGGGGAGTGCTGGTCATCCAGCCAAATGAACATGTGAACAATGAAACTTGAACCAAGACAGAAATGATGCTTCTCTTTGATCTATGGAAAATATCTACCCATTTCCTAGCCAGCAAATCACACTTCTTTTAGTTCTGGGATGTTTCTTCATCATCCTAACAGAGCAAGCTTTTATTCTCACCTTGTTCTTTCCATAAGCTAGAATCCAAGGCTTTTCTCCTTTTTTCTACTTTTAATCTCATCTATCATGCCTTGTCTGTGAGCAGAGACAAGCCACATCTGGAACACCCATGATTTCTCTCCTGCTCTATCATGATTGCTGTACCAGCAGGGGAATAGAAAATTCTGGAAAACAGGAAAAAGAATACAAGTAGTCCTCAGCTTGCGAAGGTTCATCTTATGACTTTTTGGCCTTGTACTACTACAAAAGCAATATGCATTCAGTAAAAACCATGCTTGGAACATTGAATTTTGATTTTTTCCCCAAGCTAGCAATAGGCAGTCTAGTACCTCTCGTGGCACTGGGTAGTGGCAGCAAGCCACAGCTCCCAGTCAGCCGGGCTGCTGTAAAGGGAGACAACTGGTGCTCCGTGGTATGCTGTGTTGCTACACTATGCTCTTCAGTAGGTTGGGTGTAAGAGATACATTCTCATCCTAACTCTTTTGGTTCCTATTATCCGACTCCACGTTGCTTTCCCACGATCCTTCCCAGGCTCCAATAATTACTACTGTACATTCAGATTGACTATTTCAACCTCCACATGTGAGAAAGAACATGCATTGTTTCTCATTCTGTGTCTGACTTAGTTTACTTAACGTAAAGTCCTCCAATTATGTTAAAAGATAAAATATCTTTTTTAAGGTTTGTTATGGCTTCTATCTAGATAACCCCCCACCCCGCAAAGCCCCATAGGTGGAGCTTTTAGGAGGTGGCTGAATCTAGGTGTGTGAGAAAGGATAACTAAATTAGTCCACTGATTGGTTTAGCATAGTTCTGGGTGTAGATAATGGGAAGGTTCATCTCGGGTGTGGAGGGCACCACCCAGAAGGTTTGTAGCCTGGATGGGATAAAAGGGAAAGGTAGGCTGTCTACTTTGCTGCTTCACTGCCTTCTGCCTGCCCTACCATGGACCATCTCTCCTCTGTGGTGTCCTCTGCCGGGCCATCCTGCCATGGAGCCAGCTGACTGGACTGAAATCTCTACAGACTATGAGCCAAATAAACCTTTCTCCTTTAACTTGTGGGTATTTTGTCTCAAGAGTGAGGAATAGAACCGAGAGAGAGAGAGAGAGAGATTGAGAGGAGAGAGAGAGTCACATTTTCCTTAGCCATTCGTCATTAATGAACTTCTACGCTGATTTCATGTCTTAGATATTCTAAATAATACAACGATAAATATAGGTATGAAGGTATCTCTTTGATATCCTGATAACATTTCCTTTGGGCATATGTTATCATATACCCAGAAGTATACGGGCTTATGCCCAGAAGTAGGATACCTGAATCATACAGTAGATTTATTTTCAGTTTTTTAAGGAAATGCCATACTATTTTCCATAATGGGTATACTAATTTATATTCTAACCAACAGTGTATAAGAAGAGTTCCCTTTTCTTTACTTCCTCACCAGCATTTGTTTCTTGTCTTTTTGATAATAGCCATTCTAAATGGGATGAGATAATATCTCATTGTTTCACTGTAGTTTAGATTTCCTTTGCCTTAATGGCTAATGATGAAATGCTGTGTTCTGTAGTAGAGTGGGTGAATAAAGTTCACAGTAACCTATCATATGTTTTGTGAATAACTAGAAGAAATTTTGAGCTTCTCAAGCTATCAAAAGCAAAGTAATGATAAGGAAATGAAAGCACTAATTACCCCAATTTGATTAGTACACATAATATACATGTATTAAAATGTCATAGTGTATTTCATAAATACATACAAATATTATGTTAATCAAAACTGATTTTAAAAATGTTTAAGGAGATGGAAATGTTAACCATTGATTAGCTCTTTACACATTGTATAGATGTATTATGATATCACCCAAAATGTACTTCTAAAATGCAAGTTCAACTTCCAATATTTCCAGTTTACACAAATTCATCAGGATATAACCCCATCATAAGTCAGAGAGCGTGTACACTGAACTGTGCGTGTCAGGCGTGGTGCCTATAGCTGACCAGTTTGGATGGGGGAAGGGCATTAATTGAAGAAGGTGTGCAAAAAATCTCACTAGAGAAGTTTTCGAGGTCAATTTAAAAAAAAAAAGACTACCAAGAATACATTCTCAAAGTTTTGTTGTTTCTATTCCTGTTCTTGTCTCCACATACTCTTGTATCTTTACAATAAGTTCCTTTTTTCTGAGGGTGCCTGAGTGAGTCTCTATTGTTCACTAAGAGTGTGGTTACGGGTGGGTGATATCCTCCAGTCTGTGAAACCACTGAAATGTACAGGGACCTAAGATATTTGGGAAGTTTACAGAAATTCAGAAAATGCCTGCTTTAAATCATATATACCGTATATCTTTGGCAAAATAATTTATAGCTTTTAAATTTGTGTTATAAAGATGATGTGATTTGGTTTAACAGATTCCATCTTTATGCTTTTTTTAATCTTATTTTAATGGTACATTTTAGATATACACAGTGATAACATTCATCATAGGGGATTTGTACCTGTACATGATATATCTTGCTGCGTCTATTTTCCCCATTCCCTACCCCTCCCTTCAACCCCTCCTCCCTCCTTATTTACAAAAGCTTTGTTTCCACCTGTGCTTTCGAAATTACAAAAGAACCTAAAAATTTCTCCCTGGCAGGATGAATGCATCCTAAGTATTACTGATTCAAGGGCTTTTATCTATTATCAGGAAAGTATTTCTTGGCTTTGGCTGGTTGATACTCCTAATATTCATTTTTGAGGATTAATATTCACCTTTTTCCAAAATATCACAAATGCTTTTTTACAATTTCAAAATATCTTGAGGAAGTTTCTGTGAGTCTACTTCTCACTTTGCCTCTGAGCCCTTTGAAGTCAGTGGGAGCCCCACGCCTTCCCGTGGAGTGAGAAGCCGGAGGAAGAATGGGGCTGATAGAAAAATGTCCAAACAGAGAGAGCAAGGCTTTTCTCTCCATGATGGGTCCCAGAAGACTGAGCTCAGAAACTGTTCTAATGAGAGAATTCTTCAAGGAAAAAGAAAAGAGTTGCAAAAAGTGGCTAAGAGCTAGTGAAAATAGAAGAGGAAAATCAGCTATTTCACATGAATGTGAATGAACACTGAGTCCAAGTTCCAGGAATCCACTCTGAAGTTTATTGGAAAGAAGCAGACTTCACCGTGATTATCGTTAAAACAGGGCTTGCCCAGAAAGCACAGCTTTTAAACTTCACAGGTCCGCTCATGTCTCCTCCCAACTGCCCATTTCCAGCCTTGACCCTGAACCTCCTTCCTGCTGATCACTGAGACTTTGCTGCACGCCACCCATTGCTTTGAGTGTGCCTGGTTTCTGGGGCGCTTTCTAGGAACCAAGGGCTGGGCTTTTGAAGAGATTCGGCGGTGTTAAGAACAGGGACTGAAAAGGAAGGAGAAGCATCCGACAGAGCAGCCCGGGGGGAGCACTCCTTAGCAAGACACACAACAGAAGCCAGAGGCATGTTCAGATACACTGTCGCCCTCCCGGGAAGTGAGTGTCTTCCTCCTCCCCCACTGTCTTCCTTGGGGTGTGCAGGACGCTCCACGGAGTAAGTCTTTCAGGCACACTGCCTCCTCCTCTTTGAGAACCACCAGAGCCCACTGCACCATGGCCCGGAGCCTCACGACACCCCATCCTGGCCGCGGACTGGGCCAGGAATAGATACCTGGCCCAAGCGAGGTCAGTCTCAGAGCTTGAGAAATGGTGCCTAGGGGACTGTCTGAAAACACTAACCAACCTTCACTGGTCTTGTGAGCGGGGGACATGCAGACCCGGGGTGGGAAGATGCTGCTCCCAACCTCTGTGTGTGGTGGCAGAAAAAAAATTAGTCTGTGGACAGGAATAAATAAAGCAAATTCATGGAGGGAAGCTGAGACAGTACCAGAGTGAGAGGGAGAGCAAAAGGGGTCACAGCAGGTGCTTGCCTTGGATCCTGCCGGCGTTCCAGTTCTGCTTCCCTCTGGTGACACTTCCCTGCAATTCCTGGCCTTGAATTTCCTCAGTTCTCTTGTAATCATGTAGTAAATCTCTTCTCTTTGTTTAAACTTGTAAAGGTTGTTTACCGCCTTTTCAAACAAAGCCCTAAAATGACTAGCAAGATAGTGACTGCGATGATGCTGCTGACTACTACATATTGTTTACTAAGCTCCACACGCCTTTCAAAACACTGCTGGGTACATTCTCATTGAATTTTCTCACCAAATGCATGTCCAGATTTTCACGATTATAGAGGTTATTTGCTTGAGGACACACACAACTCATTCCAAGCGAAATACCTGAATCGGCGGATCTTCTATGATTCTCTTGGTCGAGAATGTGTGTGGTGCCCAAATTGAGCACGTGCAAGCCAACAGTACATTGTGCAAAATTGTTTTAATAAGATTTACCAAATCTGAGATGTTTTCAACGATCAGAATCCATCATTTTTTCATTTATTCCTCCAACTTTCTATTTTGGAATTTTTCAAACATAAAAGAAAGTTGACATTATAGTAAGATACACACTCTTATCTTTTATTTAAAGTCACTTTGCTTATGACAGCGAGCCATGTAAACAACCACATAAATGCAGCATTAAGTCACAACTACATAAAGTTACTGTAGTACCTAGCGTACGTGTCATTCTTTTAAGTTTGAGTTACTAGGTTCTTGTTTTTAAGATATCATTATTCCTCTGGCTCCCCATTCCCCTCCCCCTTTGCCCTCTTCTTGTTCCCTTGGACCTTTTGCCTGTCAGTTTATATCTAACACTTTGCCTTTTTGTAGCCACCGTTTACCCTTGGTACTGCAGTAACTTTATGTAGTTGTGACATAATGCCACATCTATGTGGTTGTTTACATGGCTCACTGCCATAAGCAAAAGGCACAACGTATTGTGGTCGGTAGGCTTGTGTAATGGCCTGTAAATTTGTGTAATTTTGGACAAAATTTAATAAAAATCAATAAAAAAATAAAGTCCCTTTAGGTCATTTCAATTATTAAAATGTCAGCACATCTGTACATACATATATAAGTATACATGTGTATATGTTAGTGTATACACACAAATACACTTTTTTTGCTAAACTGAAAGTAAGTTGCAGGCAGATGTCACATCACACTCCTAAACTGTAACAAGCTCTCCAAAGAACAAAAACAAGTTCCAGCAGAACTACACTATCATTATCACACCCAAGAAATTCAAGATTATACTACAGTTGTATTTAATATATAGTTTGCTGCGGGTTAAATCATGCGTTTTTCCTCCTTAAAATCATGGGTGAAGCCCTGACTCCTGATGTGACCGTATTTGCAGGTCGGGCTTTAGAAAGCAACCAGGTTCCATGAGGTCATGAGGTGCGGCCCTGACCCGACAGCATTCGTGTCCTTTCACAAGTAGACGCCAGAGCTTTCTCCAGCTGTCTTTTTTTCTCTTACTCACTGACCCCCTCAACGTACCCCACACAGGCACATGCAAAGGCTTCAACTCAGTGGAGAGACCATGTGAGGACACAGCAAGGAGGCAGCTGTCTGCAAGCCAAGAAGAGAGTCCTCCCCAAAAACCAAACTCCACAGAACCTTGATCTTGGACTTTCTGGTCTCCAGAACGATGAGAATAAACTCTCTTGTCTAAGCCACAAGTCCACAGCACAGTGTTTTGTTACAGCACCCTGAACAGACTAATACAGAGTTAGAGTTCATATTCAAGTTCCTCCTAGTTACCAAAAGGAATCATTTTTTTCTTTTATTGTTATTCAGTTTGCTTTCCTTTTTTTTCCCAATTCTGGGATCTCATTAAAAAAAAAGGAAACCACACACTGCATTTGTTTGTGTCTCTTTAGTCTCCTCTTCTCTGATTTCTCCTGTCTTCTTTAATCATTTCATAGACATCTTCATTTTGACTGTCGCTTCTTTTTGCAAACATGCTGCTATTGGTAATGGTAAGATGTCATCAACTGTAAGATGAATTCTGCTAAATGTTGAAATTTAATATGTTAAAATATGAGAAGGAAAGGTGCATCTTACAACTGATGGAATATACTATCTCTACCTGGGTTTGTTAGAAAGAAAAAGTTGCAGACAATAATTAAAAGTTAGAAAATATACCCAGTAAGAAGATAATTTTTCTTTAAAAGCAGCTGGCTTGGAAAGTCGCTAACAGCCCTGAAGTTCATAAAGTTTCCAAAGTTTCCATCCTTAAGTGGAAAAGGAGACAGCCTTTCTGACATATCTAAGAAAACCGAAGGGGGGGAAAAAGCAAAAGGGTTTAAACTGTAAATTAAGATTTTTATTTAGACATAAAGTAAGGGGGTTTGGGGCCAGTAATAGTTTTAAAAATTATTAAGAATGGTTGGTGAGTTTCTTTCCCTAGAGAGACGATCAGAATATTCCAAACTGAGACCTGGCGATACAGCTTAGTGGTAGAGCCCCCGTGCCTGAATTCAAACCTCAGCACTGACTGTTAAAAAAAAATTTAAACAAAATTTTCTTAAGCAAAGATATATGTGGCCTGTGGTCGGACAGAGAACAAAAAGCATTTTGGAGGTAAAATGTGAAAGGCTGAACCACAGAGACAATCATAAGCAAGTCTGAGATAGGACAATAATTGGATGGAAGAATTAAGTCTAGGAAACTATGAGAAATATGATTGTGAGAAATAAAATTGAAAGCACCAGAAGAGGCTGACAGAGTAAAGGAGAAATCGGATGTGGGTAAAGGACTACAGCCGACAAATGTGACGGTATATGACGGGAGTTATATACTTAGTTAGAAAATTGCTGTGACTAAACCATATTTAAAGAAGGTTTTGTTTATTGGTTGGGTGGTCAGGTGGTCAGCTGGTGTGGGGTTTTTTTCCTTAGCATGACTTAGAACAAGAAAAGAGCAAAGGTAGCAAGACCACCTACCCAAGACTCTGCATATAACCATCCCGTATATATATATGGCAGAAGCTTAAAAATTCACATTAGAGAATTTCTGAATTCCTATAAACCTGTTGTATTATTTCACTCAAGCTACCAAAGTGCAAATACCATAGACTGTGTGGCTTAAACAACAGAGATTGATTTTCTCCCAATTCCAGAGACTGGCAAGTCCTCAATTGAAGTGCCATTGATTTTGTGTTCTTCTAAGGCCCATCTCCTTGGCCTGAGGATGACTGTCTTCTCCCTGTGTCCTCATGTGGGCTTCCCTCAGTGTGTGCCTGTTTGTTCTAATCTCTTTTTCTTAGAACATCAGGTACGTTGGATTAGAGCTCCCCTAATGGCTTCATGTAACCTTCCTCAGCTCTCCAAACACACTCACATTCTGACATCCTGGGAGTTACAACTTCAGCATAAGAATTTGGGGGGACAGAGTGAACCCATAATACCTGTATTAGTCACCTTTTTTATCACTAAGACAAATACTAGACACCCACAGTTTAAGGAGAGGTTTATTCTGGCTCACCATTTCAGAGGTTTCAGTCCATGGTCAGTGACTCCAACACAGAAACATCATGGCAGAGAGGCCTGGTAGAGGAAAGCTGTTCACCTTGAGGCAACTGGAAGCAGAGGGAAAGCAAGGGAGCTACAGACACACAGACCAAAGAGAGAGAGAGAGAGACCCTCAGAAGGCACTCCCCCCATGACCCGCCTTCTCCACTGAGTCTTGCCTTCTAACAGCACATTCAGCTATGTGCTCACCAATGGATGAATCCCCTGATGAGCACAGCACCCCCACGATCCAATCTCCTTCCAAAAGCCCCACCTCGGAACACGTTTCGTGGGACATTTTAGACATAAACCATAACAACATCCACTAAGGTATTGTCAATCCTTTGAACTAAGGATGCTTATGTTTTCTTCCTGAGGAAAGACTCTGATAAAGCACATAATTAAAACCTTAGGACACAGGGATGGATGAATCCAAGGAGTGTGGAAGCTAAGCTTTGCCTAACAGTTTTGACTGCTACTGCAATAGAAATAAAAACATAGAAGGATTTTCTTATTTTCCTCATACTCACGGAGACAAGGTATTACAACGAGGATCCTATGCCCACTGGAAACTTTATTAGTTGCAAGGTCAGGTCAAGTCTAACAATAGGAAGCGTGTTCCAAAATCTATTATCTAAAATATAATTCAAATCACAGCTCCACGCTTCTTTAATTTTTGATAATGAGCATTTGGTGTTCAAGAATATATAGCGTTGTAAATTGAGGCAGCTAATAACCCTAAGAATTAGCGCCTTTGAAATCAGTGACAAGAGTGACCTCTCGGGTTTTTTTTCCCTCCTGACCTTGATCTTCCACAACTGCAAATATTGCTGATGCATTTAATTTCCTAGATGGTAGTTCTCCTTTAAGTGATTCCAAGAACAGATGTCTGTCTCTAGAAAACGCCTCTCACCACACCTTTATGAATTCCCTAGATTCATGGGAATCTTTCTGCCCGTGACCCCAAAACCTAGATTTGCCCACAGAGTGAAGAAAGTGGGCAAGATAAGGAGGATTCAGTCCTACAGTGAAATGTGCCCAACAGCACAGCCCCATCAGAAGTCCCTTCGCTCATCAGCTCTTTCCAGCTGGAGCTGGACCTTCGGGGGCTTTTACACGTGGGGCGCCACCCGCTCGGAAGTCACTCGGTGAGTACGTGTTGGCCTAAGGAAGATCTGCTCGCTAGCAAAGGGTGTCCCCAAAGAGCCTTGAGAAAGCATGATCTAGAGTGTCACCAGGCCCAGGGGTCCCTCCTTACCGACCAGAGCGCTGAAGAGGTTGCAGGAGGTGAGGGGGGCCGCCTTGGAGGCCCCCGCGCCAGTACTGAGAAAGCCCGCAGTCGCCAGTGCACGGGTCGCCCTGAGGACTATCCAGAGTTCCTGCAGGTAGGACACGTCATCTGCTGACAAAAAGAACACTTTCTTCATTCCAAATAGGCAAATGAAATGCCTCCTCCCAGTTCACTCTTTGGGGCTCTCCTTAAGCCCCCAAAGTAATTTTGAGGCATTCTATTTAATTTCCATGATAGTAGATTTATGAATATTTACTGAAATTACTAATAGAAACCAATGGCTACGGGGAAGCCCCAGGAGAGGGCTTGACTGCACTGCATTCGCTTTAACAATCAGGAGCCAGTGTGCCTTCCTTAGCTCATTACAAAGAGCAAGCCACAGCTCCACGATCTCAAAGCGAATGGCTAAAACAATAAAATGCAATAAAGTAGAGAAAGGGAGAAAGTCATCTTCCCCTAGGAAAAAAATAATGAGTGCGGGTCGTTCTCAAACTGCCTGTGGGTCAGAAAGTGACCTGGGAGAGAAGTTGAGGTCGTGTCCGGTTGCTTCCTCTTCCTTTCCTCCTCTGATCTGCGTCTTTAACATGTTTTTCATTTCTATGTATATTTCTTTTGGTATGTAGATTTCTACTTTCAGTTGGTTTTACAGCAAGCCCCAAAATTTGACTTATTTGGAATCCCAAGTAGACTTTTGCTGCTCTCGGAATATTTTAGTACTTATTTTCAAGAACTTAAATGCGAAAATGCCTGAAAACCTCAAGTTCTCAAACAACAAGACGGTATTATCTTTGTTGTTCTATCTAAACACTGATGGTAGAAGTTAGCAAATTAAAAACTCGATAATTGCCCACGATCACATTCAATTCAAGACGTGGACTGAGTGCCGAGTGCATGGCAGGCACATTTCTAGGCCTTGAAGATTCAGCAGCAAACAATTTGGACAAAAAATTGTCACTGTCAAAGAGTTTACCTTGAGGGAAGGAAGGAGAGAGATGTGAAATCCGGTTCAGCCCGAAAAGAGGTAGTGTGTGAGCTGGGCACAAGTAGGGCAATAAAAAAGAAGACAAGGAAGAGTGTTGAGGAGCACCGGAAATGGGCAGGGAGACAGGGGCGGGGGCGACCGGCGTGCGAGCAGGGACTCGGAGGAAAGGACCCTGCCCAGAGCAGGGTGAGGACGGCAGTGGCGGAAGAGCCAGTGTGGCCGGACCCCAGGGGACCAAGGTGGCAGGAAACGAGCAGTGACACCATGACCGAGGCTCTGTCCGGACAGAGCCCGGCACTCGGGCTGAGAGGGAAGCCAGCGAAGGGCTCAGAGAGCAGGGAGCAAGGAAACAGTCTGACGGCTGACCAGAGAGCTGACCTGGAGGCAGAGGCTGCTGAGCAGGAGCCTGCACAGACCCAGGCCGTCCGCTTGCATTTTAGAATCCTCTCCCAACTCTTAAAATGGACCGCTGGCATCGGTACACAGGGTGGCGCCGTTAGAGGAAGACAGACGCACCCCTTTACCATTTCTAGTGAGTCTCTATCGTTTGGAAACAAAATTCTCTCATCAGCTCTAACCTTCACACAGCGATTCTGATCCCACTGCTTCCTGCTAATAACGTAAGTCATCCTAAAGCAGTTACAGTTAGTACCCATCCAACTTTGTGGATTAAAAAAAAAAAAAGGTACTTCTAAAAACAAGGCTGTTTCGGGTCCTTTTTACTCTTTTCCACAAAGAAAGAATGGTTTTCATCACATTTCAGAGGACACACGAGGGAAACCCAGTTCTACGCTGATTTGGCTGCTGTGGAAAGGGGTAGCTCAGGCCTGCTGATGTGCATGTTCTCTGGCCGGAAGGTGGGTGGATGGGATGATCTATAAACGCTGATAGAAAACCCATTTCTGAATCACCTTCCATTAGCTAAGTGGCGTTATTGAGGGCATTGGAGAAACCTCCAGTGCTGATGCCGGTGGACTGCGCACTAAAAAGAGGTGAGATCCTAACACCTGGAAGGACAAGTGGAAATTTTTTCATTATTTACAATGAATTTATCCATATTTCTGAAGCACCTACCCATTCCTCTGATCCTATACAGGAAACTTCCTGTCTGCCAGGAAAAAGCAGTTACTAAAGGTGAAGAAGCGAGTAGATACTTGATGGTCTGGTGCACAAGTCCCTGGCTGGGAAGATTCCCATTTGAGTGTGCCATGTGCTGAGAATTAGAAATCTCTTGGGCCTCTGGAAGGAAGGCTCACTGCTCAGCTTAGCATACAAACTTCCCAGGCCCCAGCACTGCACACCCACCAGCCAAAACCTGGGCAAGCGGAGTCCTGAGGGGATGTAATGGAGGCAGGCCCTGGCCCAGCAACACCACTCTTTTGTAATTTTATTAATAATACCATTTATTGAGCTCTTACTTTGTGCCAGCTCCTAGTCTTAGAACAGCCCAGAGGTAACTATTATTCTTCTCATTAAAAAGGTTGAATAAATCTCCCAAGATCCAGAGCTCTAATCAGTGAATCTGGAATTCAAACTCAGCATTTAGCTCAGTGCTTGGCAAAGTAGGTGCTCAACAAACTATCCACAAAGGAATGTCTGCTTCTGGTCCCGGCTTCTTAACTTTGTGCATTGTGCAGTTCTTCACAGATCCAATGCACTTTCCCGTATGCCGTGGTGACTACAGGCTAGAAATAGCCCTTGGTATTATTTATCCACTCAAAGTTCACCCTTGTAGGAAGCTCCTCTTCCCCAGCTCCTTCTTCATGACCCCAAGACAACCTGAAGAGGATGCAAAACGCAAGGTGTTCCAAGACGAGGCGCTGCCTGATGAACAGCGGAAGGAGACAGAAGCAGAGCCGCTAGATCAGGCCAGGAATTGGCGGGAGGGCTTTGCCCGCCGTGGATAAGGGCACCGAGAGGAAGGAGCGCTCTGGCTGTTGAGTCGGCAGACTCAGCATGTGCACGGCCCTGGTCAATGTACCCAGAAAAGTTGTTTTAAAAGAGTCATTCAGGCTTGGGTGGGAATCCAGCTCCATCTCTACTAGCTACCCGCTTAGCCGTTCTTACCCTCCCATTCTCTACCCACAAAGCAGAGCGCATTGTACCTACCTCGTTAGGCAGGTGTGCTTGTCCCTTTCCTAGTACCGTACATAAAACTGGCTGACTTTATGAAGAAGAGAGGTTCTCTCTAAACAACCTCACTGTTTCAGAGGTTCGAGGACACGCGCCGGCCTCAGCCCAGCGCAGGGGAGGACCTCATGTCGGTGGCACTGTAGAGATGGGATGCACGGGACAGGGCTAGACAGAAGCCAAAGAGCGACTGGCACCCAACCAGGTCCCATAATTCCTTCCAAAGGCACACTCTAATGACCCAAGGACCTCCCACTAGTCCCTGCCCCTTACCTCAACACTGTCACCCTGAGGGCCAAGCCTCCAACACATGAGCCACATGTGTCAGGGACATGCCACATCCAAACTATAGCAGCAATTATGAAAATATGTGAGAAAATGTGTATAAAGCATAGTGCCTGGCACATAGTAAGTGTTCAATGAAATTTAGCTGTCGTCAAGAGTAAAGAGTGAGATAGCTGCTCCCATGGTCTTCCATTGAACCGTAGGCACTAGAGTTCCTGCCCTTAATGTTCTCCACAAAATAAGAAAACCCAGCAGCAGATGTGGCTCACACCTGTAATTCCAGCACTCAGGAGACTGAGGCAGAAGGATCTGAGCCCAGCCTGGGCTACATAGTAAGTCAAGGCAGACTGGACTACATAGCAAGATTGCATTAAAAAAAAAAAAAGGAAGAGAGGAAAGAAAGAAAGAAAGAAAGAAAGAAAGAAAGAAAGAAAGAAAGAAAGAAAGAAAAATCTATTTGACTTAAAGGATTTGAAAATGTTCACCATGCTATGAGCAGGAACAAACCTTAGCAGGCCTCCAAGACCTTACCCAGCCTGTTCTCAGATGCCCCAGTTTCCAGGCCCATCCAGAGGAGGTGGGGGGAGTCTTCCTGCGGCACTTTCCCCTTTTAGAAATCCTGTTTCGTGCCAGTGTTAATTTCACAGTGCTTAGTGTTCTTTCTATTATTCATGAGTTCTCTGCAATTCAATTTTATAAAGCAAAGGAGGGCAAACACAGATACGTTTTTCCCCTTTGAAAACAAAACAGTTTTAGCCCCTGTGGAACGGAAGGCCTGCGGATCAGATGAGTCTCATGCAGCTATAGCAATTGGATTTCGGCACGTTTCTCGAAGACAGCCCAAAGACAAATTCCAAGCTCTGTGTTTACATTTGGGCGCCATTTTACATTACATTTTTCTTTGCACAAATGTGCCACTTCCCTGAAATTCACTCCACTTTTCTTTGTAATGTGGCTTCCCCTTTTTAAGAGACAACCAGAAGATGTGCACACAAAGGGGGAGAGCAGAGGAGGGCCCAGGCCTGTCTCCTCGTCCTGCTTCCTCCGAGCCCTCCCCAAAAGCCATCACAGTCCTCCACAAGCAAGCTTGTCAAATCTGTGGTGCTACAATTTGTAATAGCTAAATTCTGTAAGCAACCTGTATACCCCTCAATACATAACTGGATAAACAAAATGTGGCATCTACACATAATGGAATACTATTCAGCTATAAAGAATGACTAACTAGAGTCATTCATAGGAAAATGGATGGACCTGGAAAATTAATGTTGACTGAAATAAACCAGACTTGCAAGCTTGAATACCGTATGGTATCCCTCATTTGAGTGAGGCAAAATACAAACAAAAGAAAAGGGTAAACAACAGATACAGAAAGGCGAAGGGTTGGATATAAGCTAATAGGCAAAGGGCCCAAGGGAACAAGATGGGCAAAGAGGGAGGGGAATGAGAATCCAGAGGAATAATGATATCTTAAAAACAAGAACCTAATAACCCAAATGTAAAAGTGACATGTACACTAGGTACTACAGTAACTTTATGTAGTTGTGACTTAATACTGCATCTATGTGGTTGTTTACATCACTCACTGTCATAAGCAAAAGGCATAATGTATTGTGATCTGTAAACTTGTGTAATGGCCTGTAAGTTTGTGTCATTTTGGATAGATTTTAATAAAAATCTATTTAAAAAAAAAAAAAAACCTGTGGTGCTAATAGGACAAGCTAACCATGAGACGACCATTTACTTTCCCTCTAGCTGCAAGCTGGCCGCACAGTGTGCAACAGACCTTTGGTGCGCTGGATGCACAGGGCAGCAGCACACACAGGATCTGTGGGCAGGAAGAAAAAAGGCATCCCATGCAGAGCTTGGCAGAGGAAGACGGGCATTCCTTCCTTAAGGCTGCATCGTCCTCAGGCACAAGCTGGAGTTCCATGCACGCTCTTCCCTGGTTGAGCCGTACAGCGGCCCCGTCCTCTGGCACAGAAGATGACAACTGTACTCTGCCACTTTTCTGCAGGATCTTCTCACCTGGAGCTGGTCTCAGAGCCGGGAGCGGCTGCCGAGCTTAGGGACCGCTGGGAGCTCCGTCTCTCATTCTGGAAATGACAACACCCACTTGCCGACTTTGCTAGAAGAGAGGTTGAATAGCTCAAGCCAAAAGATACATGCAGGGTGTGTTTTAGGCCTGAGTATCCCTGTACTATGTGTGTGCTGCTGCAGGACAATGTACTGCCATTCGGTCTCTGAGTTCCTGTTTCTTGGTGGTAAAGAGATGCTGAGAATTTAACTGCCCTAAACAAATACATGTGTGGGTCAGACTGTCTGACTGAGACACGTGGGGCGACTGCATCCAGGTGACCACATCTCGCCTTAGAATTAGAATCTAGACCAGCAACGGGGGTGGGTCCTCACAGAGAATATTGGTAGTAGTAAGGCTTCAAACATATCACAAAAATGGAGCCTCTGCTATTTGTTCCTTCAACACGATGCAGAGCATCAAAAATAAAAGAACTGAGGCGTGGTGGTTCACATCTATAATTTCAGCACTCAGGGTGCGAAGGTGCGGGGCTCTTGAGTTCAAAGCCAGCCTGGACTATATAGTGAGACCCTGTCTCAAAAAATAAATAAGTAAATAATAAGAAAGGAAGATAAGCAGCAATGAACAGGATGTGATGCACAATGTGCCCACCTCCCATGGGGTGGTAATAGGCTCAAAAAAAGAATTATCAGAAAAAGAAAACCCACAGAAGCCTGCAGAAGTGCCGTCCTCCCATGCCCGGTCACCGTCCAGTCTGAGGTGACCAGGGCCAGGTTTCCTGAGATCCACCCTTCTGTTCAGGGGGCCCGAAGGGCCTCTCATTGCTCACTGACAGGCAGTGTATTGCTAGTGAGCTGACTAGCAGAAGGGACACCTGGTCTTCAGAGGCTACTACTGGCACCAAAGAACAAGCCCAAAAGACAAGCCCTCTTGACCCAAAACCACCTTTAAACTTGGGGAACCTCAACAAAATCAATTCATGAACTGCTTGTCCACTCTATACTGCTAGCAAACAACAGACTCCATCCTTCTTGTAGTAAGCATCCTGGGTCTAGAAGCCATCTTCCCATCGTCCAGGGCCTTCTGTGCCACCGCGCTGAGCCAGCACCCTCTTCCTGTCCTGCCCGGTCCGCTCCTTTTTTCTCCTAGATTTGTGTCCATCTTGTGCATTCCGTTTCTGTCACCGAGTTAATATGACTCCTTAGAGCTCTGCACGGGGTCCGGAAGCAGCACTGAGAAAAATCTTGATTTGAGGTGTAACATTCTCCTAAATCCTCTAAGATAGGGTTAAAATTAAGTTGATTTTTTTTAACAAAATTAAAATTAAGCCTTCAGCGTCAAACTTGGGCCCTAGTGATAAAGGTAAAGAACCACAGCCCCCTTGTGGTCCTTGATTTTTTTCACCATTCTTCCACCATCTCTCTTTCCCACCTCCCACTGCCTGAATGGCACGCAGAAAGAGGAGCAGGAGCAGAGGGCCGGGAGAGGACGGCCGCCCCTACCTGCCTCCACTCTCCTCCACAGAACACTCTTCTATCCCAGCCCCACCTGCAAGTCCACACAGAATTCGTGGGTGGCGTGATCAGAAGATACATTGAATGCTTAAAGTTTTAAAATTATTACAGTAAAAGACAGCGCCATTCATTCCTCTCAAAACATTCCCCACCTCTTTGAACACACCTATCTCATCGTTCTTTCTCCTCCCGTGGCAGGCCTGGAAGTCCTCTTTCATGAGTGTCTTAACAAGATGCAGTCAAAACTGCAGTGAATGAGCCTGCCGAAGGCCATCCAGTGGAAAGGCAGCTCTTAAAAACATCACAGTCATAAGGGTAGGGGAAAAATTTATGGACAGAACCCAGACTGCATGGGAAACAATACAAAGAATCAGTGCTTGGGACCACATGCTATTAAAAAGCTTTTGCACAGCAAAAGAAATCACCAACAGAGCAGGACGAAAAGCCACGGAATGGGAAAAAAATTTTGCTAGCTATCCATCAGACAAAGATCTAACATCTAGAATATATAAAGAACTCGAAAAAATTAAACCTCCCAAATTTAAAGATCCAATCCAAAAATGGGCAAATGAAATGAATAAACATTTCTCAGATGAAGAAATAAAAAAGGCAAATAAATATATGAAAAAGTGTTCAACATCACTAGACATTCGAGAGATGCAAATCAAAACAATGTTAAGATTCCATCTCACTCCAGAAAGAATCACGTCTATGAAAAAAAATCAATGAACAACAAATGCTGGCGGGGCTGTGGGGAAAAAGGAACCCTCCTCCACTGTTGGTGGGAATGCAGACTGGTCCAGCCACTGTGGAAATCAATATGGAGATTCCTCTAAAAACTAGAACTAGAGGTTCCATTTGATCCAGCTGTTCCCCTACTGGGGATCTTCCCAGAAGAATTAAAATCATCATACCACAGAGATATATGCACAACCATGTTTATAGCAACACAATCTGTAATAGCTAAGTCTTGGAAGCAGCCTAAATGCACAACAACTAATGAATGGCTAAAGAAGATGTGGTTTTTCTACACAACGGAGTACTACACCGCCATGAAGAAGGATAAACTAGAGTCATTTGTATGTAAATGGATGTTCCTTGAGAATATACTGTTAAGTGAAATAAATCAGACACTCATGAGCACACATCAAATTGTTTCTCTGATATGAGAAACCATAGCTGTAAATAAGGGCAAAGAGGTATAATAGATATTATATAAAAGGAAGATAATATACAAAGGAGAGGAGTACTAGAAAGAGGGAAGGGGGAAAAGCAGGAAGGGAAAAAATGGAAAGAAAGGGGAAAGGGAAATCATGGAGAATTGTGAATAAACCTGCTGTAAATAGGGATGGAGGGAACAGAGGGGAGGGGTGGGAAGAGGGGGGAGAACCAAGAGACACCATGTACAGGTACAAAACAAACATGACGAATGTGATCAATATATGTACAATGTACCAATACATGTTCTTGGTTAAAATATAAAAAAAAAAAATTTAAAAAAAAAAAATCACGTTGTGTCTTCATCCACCTCACTCACGGATCTGGCACCATGTGACTTCTGCCTCTTCCCTGAGCTCAAAATGACCATATATGGTAAGCATTTTGAATAAAATCAGGACTTCAAGGTAGCCAGGACAGCACAACTAAAGATACCCATGAAAGAGGACCGTTATTGCTACTTCAGAGAGTGGCAAGAATGACGGAATAACTTTGTTCAAAGTGATGGGGAGTGTTTGGGGGGGCGACAATGGCACTGTGTCTTTCACTGCAGTAAATTTTTTTAACTGAAACATTCAACTTACATTTTGATCATGCTGCGTACACAGTTAGCCAGTAAACACAAAAGTGGTATTCAAGTCCTTTATCTCCCAGTCAGGGGAAATGGGGTTACTAACACAAAATGCATTTTCAAATCTAGTCCAGTTCTATAGAAACAAATCCTCCTGCCAGAAAAACACCCTGTAATTCCCGCGGTATTATTACCAGTGGATAAATGAGTGGTTGTGATTTCAGCTCTCCCTCTGACTGCCCTATAAAGTGGTACCCTACTGTTGCTCTGGCTACCCTGTTATTCTCGAAATGTTCAAACCACCCCCCCTTGCCCCTATTTTGGAAATGGCCACTGAGATGCAAACAAAATAACTGTAAAACTTGACATTCCGAAGTATGGTTGTTGTGCTTTGTGAAAATTAACTGGCTCTTCATGTAGGGAAAAACAAAACAAACAAAACCGAAAAAGCATCTGTAATTAAGACATCCATTTCCACTTGGATCTAAAAGGCTTCCACAAAAAGATTCGTAGCCTCTTTGTCTTCACTCACTCACTCGCCACTCAGCAGCCCTCCCGCAGCACCTTCCAGGTCAGCGGGGCTCAGTGAGCCCCCGAAACCTGACGTCCTCACCTTCCGACCAGCAAGAAAGCACAGACTGCCGCCCGCAGCTGAAATCATCACACTGGGCTTACCAGCTGGTCAAGCCGAGACATAGTTATGAGCGGGGAGTCCCCAAAACACAGGCAGGACTAATTTAAGAATTAAATATATCCTTAATATGTAATAATTTTAAAAAACACCTTGATGGGCCACATTTCTAGAGACTGGGTCATTTCTGTCCGTGCCAGCTTGGCACAGCTTAGCCGTCCTCTGGTCCAAGGCAACCAAGAGAAGATAAGGAAGCTAAAAATGGCTCCCGGGGACAGAGAGCTTAGGGCTCTTGGAAACAGGGTGGAGGGTGTGAGGGCTGAAAAGTGATGGCTCTGAAATGTGGGTGGCTTTGCTTCCACCTGCGCTGAAGCCCAGCCACCCTCCCTCCTGGGGACCAGGCACCCTGAGTTCCCACCAGCTGAGCTCTGGACCTGCAGAAACTCCTAGAGGTGCTATACACCGACCATCACAGGCGTGTCTGAGAACAGTCACAGCTTTTCATTCTCAAGCGACACTGGTCATTAGTAGACTACTGAGCTTCAGACCCAGAAACTCCAGCCGCAGGGACAACGAGTCTGGAACCTTCTCAGCCCACTCTCTCATGCAGGCCACATCTGAGGCGAGACACATCTCTGGGGCCAGGTGCACCCTCCGCACCCACCCTGGGTCAGCCCAGCCAGCAGGAAGGGAGTGCACGGTGCAGTACCTAGGGTCATCCTGGGAGCTCCCGCTGAGGAGAGAAAACCCACGCAGCATCCATTCTCCCTTCTCCTCCACCAACTGCTGGCTGGATGATGGGGAAGTCAGCAATCTGATCATCCCCAGAAGATGCACAACAGTCCAAAAAGTGACAAGGTACACTGTCTTGTTCAGACAGAAACCCAAGGGGATCCTGGGGCTGTGGTCTGTGTCCCCAGCCTCTGAGTCCTTCAACCTGTTGCTGGTTCCCACAACCTCAGGCCAAGAGATGTCTGGGTGCCTAAAGATAATTCTCGGATATCTTATGAATCCCAAAAAGAAATTTAAGAACACAGGGTGGAAATTAAGCCCAGATTCCCCAGTGTTCTTTTCGTGCACAGTTGAGATACAAAACTAAATGTGTGGGGGGAAAAAAGAGCTGAGGAGAAGAGAAAAAAATGTAGAAATTAAAGCTGTTTTTCTGCCAAGATAAGAAATCTTTCTATGTTGCCCCCTGGCTTAGGTTTCAACGGTACAGCTTGCTCAAAACTGCACTCAAACCCCTTCACCTTCATTCGAGCCCTCGCTAAAACTTTAAATGAGTTATTATACACATTAAATTGTCATTTAATCGTACCCAAGCACTGTCATAAAAGCAAATGAAGCAAGCCAAGCGGCGTTGGAATAAAAAATACTACACTGGTTACATTTTGAAAGCACAAGCTGAAAAAACGCTTACTGTCATCTCCTGCTGGAGGAGGGGAGCCCCCCGTCAGCACGGGCAACAAATGGCTCGGCAGGCGCTTGCTGCTCAGAGCTGGAGCTGATGCCTGCCGAGCTGTCCCAGGAGCAGGTGGCACTGTGGCGCCTTCCTGATTGGAGATTGTGTGGTCCAGAGGCCCCGTCCCGGGACAGGCTGCCAGCCTCTAACCCCGGAGCGAGCTCTCAGGGGCTCCTTTTCATTTAAGAGGCGATGACAATCCCCTGTCTCAGAAATCCTTAGTAAAACCCATTTGGGGCTGTCTGGACGGTGAATTTAAATGCATCATAAGGGCCTGTGTAGGGGAGGAAGGAAGCCACGAACTCCCATAGCGTATCCACTCAAAGGAGTCCTGGCTTCTAGCCCGCTCCGTCAGCTCTTGCGCTTTCGTGACCCGGATGGAGGGAAGGACGCAAAGAAAACTGAAGAAGCGGGGAGGCTGGCTGAGCTGGTGCCGGCCAAAGTGGAGAGCAGGAGCTGCGGGCCCAGGCGTGCGCCGAACTGTTGGGGTGGGGAGTGCTCACCGTATGGGGTGCACAGCAAAACATTTTTAGAGAGGAAGATGAGCAAAGATGATTTTAAGGAGCTGTATATACATTAGGAATGTAAATTCTTTGTGCTTAATTTTATATTTCCATTTCATTTGCTTGTTTGTGATATATGTTTGAGAGATTGGTTTGTCAAAGATTAAACTTGCTTTTTCTAATGTTTTTGGAATTCCAAACAGGTGTTCTTTTTTTTTTTCTTTTTTAATGTTACGCTCTGTTGAGATGGGTCTGTAATAGTGACTCTGTTTTTTCACGGGTATGTTTAGATGTCTGTATCTGGTATTTTCTGCGAGCAATTTATTCTATTTATTTAATACTTTTGAGTACGAAACTCTCAACCTGGCCTGTGCATAATTCAAAAAGATAACAGACAAGGACCCTGTTTCCAAGGAGCTTAGCCCAGTGTAATTACCATTTAATGGCTATGATAATTATATTCGATTTAAAAGCAGACACTGGATGAAAGGGAAACATAGATCAAGTTCTACAGAAGCTTAAAATAGGGAGAGAGCAGTTCCAGCTGGCGGAAAGGAGGGGATCTGGAGAAGCACCCCGAGTTCAGGAATGCTTCATGGAGGAGGCAGCGTTGTTGATGGTCCTTCAATGATGGGGAAGCCGCAGGCGCTGTCAGATGGGAGCGAGGGGTCTTCCAGGCAGAGGGAAGGGAATTCCAAAATAAGGGAAAACCTAAGCAAAGACCAAGTCGATGAAAATATAGGGGCAGGGGACCCTGCTGGAGATGAGAATTTCGAGCACTGCACTTGTGACAGTGTCCAGGCCCAGTCAGTCCTTTGGCGGTGTCACACCCGAGCCATGCCCACATTTTTCTCTAATTCCTTATACAAAAAACTAAGCTTTCTCTCGGGTACACACTGAAGCTTTGGAGATAGAGTTCACCTGCCTCTGATAATTGGACGAGAAAACTTCCTGGATTCACTGCAGTTTCTTGTAATCCTTCCTGGTACCTGGGAGACACTCGGGGAATAGTCACAAAACAAACAGCTGGGTGTATTAGTACAGCTGGTGAGCATCTTTCTGGGATACTGCAGGGAGGGTTTCTGCTGTTAGCAGAGAAGTTCAGTTTGTTTTCTGAGACTCTTTGCAGCACTAAAGATTCCACGATCTTTCTCTGAACACTGATATTCATTCAAAATTCATCACACACTTACTGCATACCAGACAATGCTCTGAGCACTCAGAAAACAAAGAAGAACAAAAACAAGCACTTTTTCAGCAGAGGTTCATGATCTCGGTTCATATGAAAGTTGGCGACTCAGCAATACCCTCCCCAAAGGGATCAGAAAGTCTAAAGACCTCTGAGCTGGCCAGAGTTTCTCCAGGACCTTTTGCGTATTAATGCATATATTTACCAGTCACCACTTCCCCACACAATACGGTTGTGAAATTCCCATCCTACTGAGAAGGTGAGCGAGCATGTTAAAGCTCAGTTTCAAAAAGGCTTCCAGAAGACAACCAATTGCCTGGCACAGCGGCGTTTTAATCCAGTGGCTTATCTCTCTCTGCCTCCTGTGTATTCTTTTATTGACATTCATGAAAGAATCATAGGCTCCCAAGGCCGGAGGGGAACTCGGAGCTCATCTAGTACAATACCCACAGGAAGCCGAAGCCCGCGGAGGCAAATAGCTTCCAGTTAGCGGCACAGCCAGCACGGGAACCGGGTCTCCACCCCCGCGGCCAGCATTCTCTGCACCACACCAACCCAACGTGATTTTTAAGCACTGGCAAACTGACGCTGTTCTCTGTGTATCTATCTTATAGCTGTAAGGCCTTATTTCCATAATCCAAAGAGATGTAATGAAATACTTGTCTTGCTTTAATTCTCTAAAGGAAACTTATAGAGGCTGCTCAGTGTAATGGAAAAAATATACTGGACGGATCCATGAAACTAGACTGATCTCAACAAGTAGTTTTATGGGAACCGTCCAACTTCAGCCCCTTGCATCTTAGTTGTCTAGCTGAAAGTGGGGGTGCTGAACAAGAACCAGGTACAGTTAACTCCAGTGCCCAGTAGGATACCGAAGGCCAGTCCAAGAAACCAGGCAGGGGTTCACAACTGGGCACCTCATGTCCCTTTAAAGGCATTTCTTTGAACTCAACTTTAAACATAAACTCTGTAGACCCAGAAGACAAGCTTGGAGTCGAATGTAGGCCACAGTTAAGAAACATTATACCTCTGACTTAAATGCTTTTTTGATGATTTCTTAAATATGAAAAAAAATCATTATCAGAATTCAATGTTTTCAAGTAAATCATTTACTGTAATGTTTCTATGATCCAAAATTACCTGATAATTATTCCCCTTGCTACTTTCAACTTATAACTTGCTGTGCAACTTTCAAAAGTTTACATGGTTTCTCTGTGCCACCATTTGTCATTAACTAAATGAAAAATAAGAGTGCTGACCATCCTTCTCATGTATGCTATGAATTAATTAGTTAATGCATTGGCATAAAGGGTGAGGACGTTTATTAATAAAATATATCTCTTGGCCATAGATTCTTCATGATCACTTGCTTCAATAGTTCTTTTGTTGGCATGAACTTTTATTGACTGTTATACATAATTAAAACCCCAGGAAATTGATTTAAGAGGACCAGTAAGGGGGTGTGATACAGGACTGCCAACACTAATGAAATAATTTAAGTTGGAATTAGACAAAGGGACAAATTAAACTCTGCAAATTACTCAAGGACTAAGAAAGGCTGATTGTTCAAGTGTAATTAAAATATACAGCTGGAATAGTAACTGCTAACATAGTGATCTGATCAATGAACACAGTAGCTATAAAAATTTAATGCAGTGTGAGCAGCCTATTTTTTAAAATGCAAATAATCAACCCAAAATGCAGCTGCCTGTTATGAGACAAACATGCAAAATCTAACAAGCTCAGGGAAACTGTACTGATGACTCAGAAGAAACAGGCCAGTGCAAGATATTAAGAACATTGCTCTGGATATCAACACCACCATTTAATCATAAAGATTAATTTCTCTAAAAAGGGGGGTGGAGCTCCTAGTCAGAGCTGTAAGAATATTTATTTCCTGCAGCTGATCCTTTATTTAGTGCCCAAGCTACACGGTGATGTATGTCGCATCTGCTTGCTCACCCATGCCGTTCAAATCACACCCTCTTCGTTACCACCCAGGCCACTTTACTCACACTGTGTCTACACAGGCAGAGCTAACTCCTTGAATTAGCATGACCACAAGATAAAACCAGACTCTATGAAAATCGTAGACACCTCTGAGGAAAAACCAGAAGGGAGCGAGTGACCAGAGGGGATAGTGAAATGTTAGGTCTTTTTTATTATTTCTGTTATTTTAATTCTAAAGTGTGTAATCAATATATAAAATTCGACTGTCCCCAGACCTCACAGGACATGGGTATAAACAAGGTCACATTAATATTAACTTCATGCATTTGATCAATTCCCGAGTCCCCCTTGCTAACATGGGAACCCCACGCTTCAGTGGAGTTCCTATCCCACTGTACCCAGCAATGCTGAGAATCCCCTCTGTGGCTCTGGGAGATGTGGCAGACATGGACACATGCCGCCTATGTGCTCTTCAGGAGGACTTGTCCCTCCTCCCAGTGGACTTCAGGAGGACAGTCAGTTCCTCCAGAGTCTGCCTCGAAGCAGAGCTCGGTCCCGCAGGCACCCTTTCTCAGCACACCCCACACCCAGTGCCTGGTGCAGACTGCCGTAAAGACCCTGCCGTCTCAGCCCCTCCTCACATCCTGGGGGCCACACCACGTAGCGAGCACCAGCGAGGCTGGTCAAGCCTCTCTGTGGGGCCCGCGTCAAGGTTTAACTTCTCCCTCTGTCTTCCCCATCCTATTGTTTCCCCCTTTCTTCCATAGTGCTGATTCCTAATAAATATCCTACACACCAAACTCCATTTTGGCTCCTGCCTTGAGCAACCCCAACTGGTTCCTCTCTGTCAAGGCACAAAGCAAGTTGCTGACATGAAGTGATACGATGTATAAATTATGAGTCTGCAACATACTGCAGAGGCAAAAATATCTGCAAAGCATGTCTGCAATAAAGGGTTACATCAAAATATAGAAAGAACTCATATCATTCCATAGCAAAAGGTAATAAGAATCTGATTTTAAAGTGGGCTAAGGACCTGAATAAATCTTTTTCCAAAGAAGACATACACATAGCCAGTAAGTACATGGAAAAATAGTTAACATCACTGATTGTCAGGGACTGTAAATCTAAGCCATCTCCCACCTATTAGAATGGTTATTACCAAAAGAACAAATGTTGGCAGCGATGTGGGGGAAGGGGAGCCCTGGTGCACCACCCGGGGGAGGTAAGTTGGAATGTAAATATAGAAAACAGTGCAGAGGCACCTCGGAAAGTTTAACCGGAACTACCGTGTGATCCAGTAACTCTACTTCCGGGCACGTATAGCTGAGAAGAGGGAACGGTATGTTGAAGAGACATCTGTACCCATGTTCACTGCAGCACTAGCGACAACAGCCAAGATACAGAAACAACCTGAGAGTCCACAGATGGTGAGAAAGGTAAAGAAAATTGATGTATACATACAGCAGGACATGATTGAACCTTAAAAAAGAAGGAAACCTTGTCATGTTCAACAACATTAATGAAATAAGATAATCTATTAATAAGCCAAGCGCAGAAAGACAAACCCGTCTCTGCTCACTCTCGTGCCCTAGCAGCTTTTGGAGCAGGCTGAAGTAGGTCACTTGGGGACAGCCTGGCGTGAGCCCTGCCTTATGCCGCTGGCCTTATCTGCAGTGAGGTAGCCGTGGCTTGGTACAAAGTAATTCTCAGAGGTCGTCTGAGGAGCTGCAAGCTTGGCTGAAGTAAACAGAATCCATTAAGCGGGGGTGAGTCCCCCAGAGCTAGTGTGTGTCTGCACAGCCAGCAGACTGATGCTTTCCAAGTGGCTGCCTTCTGCCCTGGGCTCTGCTGCCCGCACTGTATTCCAGGCATTTACACTCTCGACTTGTGCCTCTGCTATTATGAAGGCTTGGAGCTGAGAGCTCAGTTCAAGCACATTTAAATTAAAAAAGAAAAAAAAACTCCAAAAAGGGAAAATCACCTTGGAATAGGCCAAAAGTAGCAACATTAGCATTTATTAAGCACCTATTATAGACAAGATCTCATTGGGAAACTGTAAGTTCTACTTCACTGCATTATGCAGTAGGACCACAGTTCTGAAAATGAGGAAAAGGGGAAGAAAGAGTGACTTGATCTGGGTCTCACAGTTGATTTAAACCCAGGCCCACATGACTGCGTGCCTCTGCTTCCTCCCAGGCTGTGCTAAGGCGGCTGACAATTGAATAAGCAAAGCCAAGGTGTAAAAAGCCAACCAGAGGGCAAGGCGAATTGATGAGAGGTTCCAAGTGGAAACAGAGGAAGGAAGAAGTCAGTGCAACTGACAGCCTGGTGAGCTGGTTCTTGAAAACTAGATATGCTGGCGATGCTGACAACCAAAAGGCAGAGTCCTAGAAGGATGTGTGGCTGCCTCAGTCTGTTTTCTGCTGCCATAACAGAATGTCTGAGACTAGGTGGCTCATGAAGACTGCAGGTTTATTTCACCACACAGCTCTGAAAGCTGGAAGTCCAAGACAGAGCGGGGGCCTTCACTGCATCAGAATATGACAGAAAAGTGGAAGGGCAAGTGGGAAGCTGCAGGAGAAGGAAAACATGAGGAGTGGCCTTAATGTACAACTCCTGTTCTCAGGGTAAAAAATCCAGTCCCGTCAGGACCAGAGCTCACTCACCGACCCTGAGGGATGGCATTGGTCCCTTCCCCAGACACACCAGCACCTGTCCACACCCTCTCATTGGGAATCAAACTTCAATATGAGTTTTGGAGGGGACAAAGCACATTCAAACCAGAGTGGTGGCACAGACCACATTTCCTCTTCCTCCCTCGCGTGGCTGCATTCCAGTTCACATGCAGCTCTCTATGGCCACATGACCAAGAATTCCAGCTAACGTCCATTACAAGAGCAGAGATGCAGACTGACAACCCAGCCCAGAAGCCTCCCACGTGACCCTCTGAGCCCTTCACCCTCTCACGGGCTGAAGCAGGCTGAGGATAACCAGGGCCACTCTGGGGCCACGGGGGCAGAAGTGGCATCAGTTTGATTCTCCGACTGACCACGGGTAGTAGGACCATCCTGCCCATCAGGTGTTGAGTAACTATGAATTTCGGGTCTACTTGTTATAGAAGCCCACATTTCCCTAACTGATACAGAGTACGCTCCAGCAGTAGTGAATAGAGACGCATGCAGGGAATGGAGTGGGAGTGGCCTGGAAACCAAAGTGCGGCTGGAAATGAGGTGAGCCATAGGGGGAAATGGAGACTTCTTTTGATAGCAGCAAGTCAGGAAAATCCACACGCTGACAAAATTAAGCTACATACAGGCCAAGCATGCCTCAGATGCAGACTCTATGATCATCCAACCTTCAAAATCATTTAGGGGTATTAAGGCGAGCACCGTCTGGCACAGTCGCTCCTCGAGAACGAGGCCGAGGCTGCAGGTTTCACACGCTCCGTTCTCTCCAGGAGCACTCAGTTCCACCGACACACACGCTATAATAGGGATCTGACAATGGAAGAGGACACCCAAATTAGAAACACACAAATGCTCCTACCCTAAGGACAGTTGCAGAGCACACAAAAACAAAGATTGCAGCTGGCATTGTGCTGTCGGAGAAAACAGAATGTTGTAAAAGATACGTCTGTGCTCTTTCAAGCATACTTCTCCCAAGGCCAAAAATGTGGCACACAGCCCAAGGCAGACGAGAAAGAGGTACGTAAAAACAAGACTGCAGAAGGCAACAATGGAAGAATTAATTTGAAGCAGAAAGCATTCAAGTTAGTATGGCCTTGCTTCTGTGAATCACCAGTTTTCTCGAAACGTAACCTGTGAGATGCATGTTGGACATGGGTGGAATATTCCGATAAGGTGAGAGGAAGCAGGGAAAATCGTTTCTCAATACAAAGCAGGCATGAGGTCAATTGGAACAGCACCGATTCTGGTAGACCCGAGAGAAGTC
>PVJO010016318.1:0-42386 GCA_004026905.1 Hystrix cristata
CATGTCCTGAGGACACTTCGGCAGCCCATGGAAAGGCCCACAGGCTTAAAAAAAAAAAAAAGAAAGAAAGAAAGAAAGAAAAGAAACTTGAAGTTTTTGGCCAACAGCCAGGGCAGGGAAGGGGCGCCCACCCCTTACACCCACCCCTCTCCCCTACTCCACTAGTGGAGCCTGCAGGGTAGACCAGTTGCAGCCCTGGCTGGTGGTGTCCTCACCAGAGACTCTGAGCCAGGGCTCCCGGCTTAGCCACCACCCGTTCCTGCCCCACAGAAACCAGCAGACATCAGTCCATGCTGTTTTAAACTGTTAGGCTTTGGAGATTTTCACTATAGCACACAGATACCCATGCATACACATACATGTATCTAGGATTGATTCAAATAGTTATTGAACACCTGTATATTCAGTGAATCTAACATGAGTGTTACCAGAAATGTCAGGCATCCGTCTTCTCCAAGAATGTGAATCATTTTGCAAATAAATGTGGTGTTTTCGAACATCATCTATTTTCTGATACAAGCACATCTTTGGAATAAAAACCCAGAAGTAAATTTAAAGACCATGGAATATACCAGGAGGAGAGTGCTAATATTGTCTAAGAGAAGAATAAAGGCCTTAAGACAGGATAGTTGTTACCATTTTTTAGTATGTGATGGCTATAAACCTCATCAGAGATAACAATGAGCAGTGATTTTTGTGCTTCTTTTTAAACTCCAAACTAGCCATTACAAAATCTCATAATTTATGTAGTCACTTTTTCTCAGCTCTACCAAAGGACAGAGAAATATTCGACTCTTATTTGTTCCTTGCATTTTCTTTCTAGCCATAAGGGTACTTGATTGTATGGAGTTTCTTGAGGGCAGAAAAGTAGACTCGCCTGTTTTTGTTGATGAATAAGATGCAAAAATAAAAAGAGAAACATGTAAGTAACTACAGTATATGAAAGATTGCTACATTATGGTTGCTATGTTACTTGCAACTTTGATACAGGGCAGTATAAGATAATATTTTCTATCAAGACTTGGATTTAATGTTTAAAATCTTCCAAATCTTAAAATAAAACTAAAAATCAACTCACTTTGACTTAATGAAAAGTTTGAGAAGCATACAGTAGGCACGCATCCCGCATCTGTTTGGTGGCTTCTGATGACCGGAAATACAGAGGCCCACAGAGCAAAGGAAATTTCGTAGCCAGGTTGCTAAATCTCAGTGTAACAGAAACAATTCTCTGAGATAGGCCAAGGTAAAGCAAGGTATCTCTCAAGAAAAATATTTCCTCCATTAAAAACTTTGGCAGCACATTTCACACATTGAAAAATTAGACTAGCTCATTAAATAAGGAGATATTTGTCCAGTGGGGACCATGGGCTGACTGAAGAGAGAAGAGAAAAGCAAGGATGGGACATGGCTACAGAGGGCAAGACTGCTGGGTCCTTGGAGACATTCCAGGTGTCCCCAGGACTGTGCGACACTCTTGTCCTAGCAAGCCTCACCACGCCCCTGGTCACCCACAGACCCCACATCCCATCCTAGTGGCTCTGGTACGTAATGAAAGGCCAGTTTTCTAGTTTCCATCTCCCAGTGGGTCCAACTTGAAACTTGACTGAACCCCATTTCCTCAGGCCTCCGAGAGAGTTACCAAATCCCCCCTGAAAACATCTCAGAAAAACCAATCTCCAACTTCTAGGTTTGATGTTTTGGTTTTGGTTTTGTTTTTTGTTTCTCCCTAAACTTGGTATATCCAGTTTCTTGAGGTAGGCTCACCTGTTTTGTGATAAATATCTGGTCTTAATTTGAGAGACTAGACTTTCTATAAATGTCTTACCTATTTGGGGGTTCTTATAGTCTTATATTTCTTTAACTTGCACTTACTCATTACTTTTTTAAAGATATAATCGCATGATCTTGATAATGGGGAACTAGGGGCAGGGCACTAAAATAGAGGTTTAAAATGCAAAGTTCCAAGGAGGTTTTAAGGCAAAGCCACATCTTTACCTTTGTGACATTACCATGGTACCTCCTTCCACCTTCAAACACATATTGAGAGTATGTAGAATCAGACCACCTTTTTGTGAATGAACCACATTTGTTTTTGTCCACTTTAGACCTGTATCAAAGAGGTACATCTGACAGAAATGCTACATAAATGAAGATTTGATGAATAGCAGGATCTCGAATAGTGGATTATTTATAATCATCTACAAATGCCTGGGGCTGGGGATTTAGCTCAGTGGTTAGAGTGCTTGCCTAGCAAGCACAAGGTCCTGAGTTCGATCCCTGTCTCCCTCAAAATATATATATATACAAATGCCTAAGAGGGAAATGAAACCTCAAAATATCCGAACTAGTACTTACCTACTACATGCTTCTACTAAGCTTGTTACCACCAGAAGTAGCTAAAGATCAAATCTTCAGCTCTTGAGCATATTTTGCAGGACAATGTTACCGGGTTTGGGGGTGCTGTAGATGGTTTCTAGGTTCTTTCAGTCCTGGACTAAGAATTGGTTAAGACAAGCACAAATGGTAGCAAAGTTTTATTAATGGTAGCAAAAGAAAGAGCCCCTGCAGAGTGAGTTTGAGCCAAGTAAAAGTAGGAAAAGAAGTACACACTACAGCATGAAAGTGGCCCACCATGTAAGAGTGAACAAGTGGCAAAAACTCAATATGGACTGTCTTTTTTGTATCCCCCAGTCCTCAGGCTGGCATCAGATTGAGGCCCTCCTAAGGAAAGCCTGCTCACGTTCTCCTGAGAAGTCCTTGTGCAGGGCTTTGGGGACTGTTCTGCGCATGTGTCCTGGGATTTTGTAGTTAACAGGTCGCACCTACTTCCCCAACGAGTTTTGCTGCGCCCTAATCTCTTGTCTCAATACCTTATACATAATACCTACTCAATACATTTTTGTGGAAGGAGGAAGGAGGGAGAGATGGAAGAAGGAAGGAAGGGGAGATGGAAGAAGGGAAGGAAGGAAAGGGGCAGAGAGGTAGGGAGGGAAGGGGAAGTTCACAGCAAGGCACAATACACCTAACAACCGCATAATACAAGATAGCTGAGTCTTTTCCACTATTCAGTCAATTTGACTCCAAAAGGATTTATTAACCTTCCTCTCTGAGCTCTGCAGAGTTCAGCATTATATGAATCTACTCAGTTCTGAAATATAGGTCTCAAAATTACATCACTCTTCAAGGTGACTTATTATTCATCCCCTGTGTGTGGGGAGGCAGGGTAGGGAAGATGGACTAGAGAGACCAGGGCAGGTAGCATCCTAACAAAGAAACACAGAGCCCTGCTGTCCCCTCACCTCAAAAGCCTCCCGACTTTAAACCAATCCTGGAGGCCAAGGAGAGGGAAGCACATGAGTTTCCTAGTTCACTTTTGGTACTTGTCAAAAGGAAAAAAAAAAAAAAAAACTAAATATTTTCCCCAAATGTTTTGCGTTCAATAATACCCAACCACAGTGTGCCAAGCCTTTTTTCCCTTAATTCCTCAAACCCATATGTATTCTAAGGGAAATGTAACCCATGTGTCTTTGATTAGCTTACACTTAAATCGTTATAAAATGTTAAGATTTTTTAAAAGGATGTCCAAGATATCTTTTGTGTCTTCCTCATGATCCTCCTTCAGGATTCTTAAGAATGTGGCATTTTGAATGGAATGGAAACACAGCCCTAGATCATTAATAAAACTCAGGACTTTCCAAATAGATTTTATCTCTGTATGCATAAAACCATCAATTTATTCAATCACTAAGAATAAAAACATGAGCAGAATTCTTATAGTAAATTAGCTTACATTGCCCTGTTTCCTTATGATATCATTTAGCTCTTTGTCATTAGGTCTGGTGACCTTGGACTCTTCTGTTAGCACCTTCAGGCTGCCAGAGTTAGAAGCCTGAAGTAAGTGCATGTAAGATGAAACTTTCTGCCCACATGGAGGACAAGGTAAAAGACAGGTGAGCTTTGGAGAAAAGAATCAGGTTTGTGATTTCTTCACTCAACACTCTACTATGATCAAAGATAAGCCTTTGTCATGTGATAGTTTATCCACCGTAGCAATGTGGCAAACTGAAGGTTCTAAAGCAGGGTGTAATCCTGGGTGAGGGAGACTGAAGAAGCTCAGAGAGTTAGGTTTTAGGGTGTGGACGCCATGCCTCTGAATTAGGACAGCCCCAAAGGTCGTTAAAATAGACACAGCCTATGACTCCCCCTCCCTTCCTTTGACTGCAGCTGTGTCTCTGGGTTTGGTTTGGTTTGGTTTTTGTTTTTTTCAGAGTAATCTATTTTTTTTTAATTTTTATTAGTGCACGTTTGCAGCACATAATAGTCACATTCCTCATGGGGAGTTGGTCCATGGACATAGCACATCTCAATTCCTTTTATGTCCCCTCCACCCATCTCTCTGCAGAACTGTCTCTCAATGGAGGCACCGGACTGGAAGAAAGGGAGAAGTTCACAGTGAGTCTGCATGTTTAAAAGAAATGCTTATAAAGGATTTAAAAGAAAAAGTTTGCATTCCTTATTCCACATGGAAAATAACAAAGCAATAAAACAAAACTCTGTTGACTACATCTGTTATTTTAAAAGGAAAACAAAGAAACAAAACGAAAGAGCTTAAAAGCTGTTGCCCCAAAGGCACCCAGAAAGGAGGCTAACTCCTTCAAAGTTAGAGCCGAAAGTGAGCCTGATGTTGGAGGAGAGAGACAGACAGACAGACAGAGAGCTCGATCAGCACTCCTTTGCTCTAGTTCAGTGATGGCAAAACTTTTGGAGACCGAGTACCCAAACTGCAACACAAAACCCACGTATTTGTTGCAAAGTGCCAACACAGCAATTAAACCTAAATACTGAGGTTTTATTTTAGAAAAAACAACTCATACATTAAAAGAAAAATGCAATAACAGACACAAACAGCCTGCTGCAGCACACATGCCATAGGTTTGCCACCACTCTTCTAGTTTGTCGTCTGTCTCGTACTGCCAACAAGCCAGTACACGTATTGCATCTGTTTAATCTCAGGTGTGTCCCCACCCTTCCTCCCTCCCTGCTTCTCCAGGATGCAGCGCAAGACCTCAGGAAACTGCAGCACAGCTCAGTCCCTGACTATGCAGAGGATCGGCAGGGGCAGAACCAGCTGCACACATTGGCAACCATCTGGACCGAGTCATGGATTCTGGCATCTGATGCAAAGAGGAAGCTGCAGAGACATCCGGGACGTCCTGTCATAAACCTAGTTTCTGACCCAGACTTGTGACACTGAATTTATTTCACCAGGAAACAAAAGGTCTTGATTTATTCTCAATTATGTTGATCCCTATCAGGACAAGCCTCAGATATCCTTTGGGTTGTTTTTGTTTTTGTTGTTTTAGGGTTTTTTTTTTTTGGAGGAGACATGTGATTATGAATCATAGGAGTTAGATTGCAATTATGAATCAAATTATTTGTGATGAAACAAGAGAGTCGCACATGCAGCGGTGTTATTTCACACACCTGGATGTGGTCCAACCAAATGGACAGCCTTGTCTAGGTGGAGACTGAAAGAAAGGATATTTTATTTGACTCTTATTTTGCACTTAAAGTTAAAGAAACTCAAACTGTATGAACAAGAAATTGGTTTCAACAAAGTAAAATTTGTTTCCTTTTGAAAAATGGAGAACCAGCAAAAGCTCTACTGAGGATGATTCGCACTGCATCCTCTTCGTCTCTTAGGACTCTGGGTGCTCTTCCCCTGGTCTCAGCCCCAAGGGCACAGTGTCGTCGGCGCCCCTGCCTTCTCTTCTCAGAGTTTACAATATGCCTGTCGCCTCACCCCGCTCCATACCCTGAGCCTCAGTCTTAGGCACCTCAGGCCAATGCACTGAGAAATTCATTTGTTCCCTTGGTTTTGACACTCTGGGATATTAAGCCAGATCTACATTCCTAGTGCCATGATCGTCTCTCTAGTTTTATGAATATCATTGCTCCTACATTCTTCTGCATAGTCAATGGTGTCTGAATCACTACCCTCATCACTAGATCCAATAACAAACAGCCACAATTTAAAGGAATAGAGGTTCATTCTGGCTCATAGTTTGTAGAGACTTCAGTCCATAGTCGGCTCACAACCAGAGCAGGAAGGGCACGGTGGAAGGGCACGGTGGAAGGGCATGGTGGAAGGGCACGGTGGAAGGGCACGGTGGAAGGGCAAGGTGGAAGGGCATGGTGGAAGGGCATGGTGGAAGGGCACGGTGGAAGGGCATGGTGGAAGGGCATGGTGGAAGGGCATGGTGGAAGGGCAAGGCAGAGGAGGGCTGCTCACATCATGGCAGCAGACAAACCAGAAACAAAGGGAGGAGCCAGAGAGGGAGCAGAACCCGTCTGGGCCATGCCTCCAGTGACCTGTCTCTTCCCATCAGACCCCACCTCCTAATAACAAGTCAGCTATAAGCCCCCATGGTCCAATCACATTCCAAAAACCCGGCCTTTGAGCTCATGAGGCTTTGGGGGACACCTAATAGAAACCACTAACAAATGGGCTGGGCTCAGTAGAGTGCAGTCAGATAGGAATTTTGTTTTTCTTTACTAGTCTTTGATTACTCTCTACAGAGATTCTTCAGCCAAAAGTGGCAACACAAAGTACTAAAAATGTTCAGACGTAGAGGAAACAGAACACCAGCATCTCGTCCTCTGCTCCCACAATTTATATAATTGCTGTATTCAGAGATAAGATCTTTAAAGAGATAATTAAATTAAAATGAAGTCCCTAGGGTGGACCTTAATTCACTATGACTGGTTCTCTTTTAAGAAGAAATTTGAACACAGACAAGTACGAAGGAATGGGAGCACATGAAGATACAAGCAGAGAGCCACCCCTAAACTGAGGAGAGAAACAAACCCTGCCCACAGTTTGACCCTGGACATCACCCCTTATTTTCAGATTTTAAAAACTCCAGTAGAAACACCAGTTGCTCATCCCATTCAAAATTTTCCTCATTAGAGGCCTGGTCTGGACTTTTGCAAACCAGCAATGAGGAGATCAGGCACAGTCTATTTTTAAAAATATTTTTCTAGCTTTCTCTCCAATATTCTTTCCTAACCTAGTATTTCACTTCACAATCCTCTAGGGTCCATGGAGGAAGGATCAGAAAAAAAGAGAAAGATACCATTTTCCTTGGCTGGTTGTCTTAGTTTTCTCATTGCTGAGACAAAATATCTGACATCCAAAGTTAAAGGAGGAAAGATTTATTTGGCTCTCAGTTTGTAGAGGTTTCAGTCTATAGTTGACTGGCTCCAAGGCAGAGTGGTACGGCAGAGGGGCATCCCAGAGGAGAAACAGTCCATGGCAGGGTCATCAGGTGAGAGTCCATTAGCCCTCTTTCTGTCTCCTCATATTTTATGCAGGCTACCCACCCTAGGGCACGTATAGCACTCACACCCTTAATCCTAGCCAGAACTATGGCAAACAAATCAGTGGACTGATTTAGTAATCACACACCCTTGATCCCAGCACCACACACTCTAGATCCAGCCACCTCTGAAAAGCCCACCACCCCATAACTACGTGAGGCTTTGGGGGGACATCCAGACACACAACACTGGTCCTATCTGAAGTTCTCTCTGGGTGGTGAGATGCCAACTGTCCCTTGTCCAGACTCTTCAGACTGGCCCAGCCCACAGGACCCACGGTAGAGACACCAACATTGCCCAAGGAACCACACAGTGGGATTCACTTTCGAGAGTCCTGGCGTCTGCCTGCCATCCAGCACAAATGCTAGCAGCATCCCCTACTGCCCTTAAAATGGCCCTAGTTTGAAATATAAATGGTACAATCACCTTACACTGGCCAGCCAGAACATCATCCCCTCCAGCTGACCTTGCCTACTTCCCTTTTGGTTCCCACTTTAGAGGTTCACTCTGGAGACCCATGTTCTCAAGCAGTACAACTCATTGGATGTTTTCAAGATGGTCCTACCCTGGGGACACGTGGAAAGATCCTAATGAAAGTGGGGACATTCAGCCCCTAAATTCTGATGTCCTTGCTGCCTGTAGAAGCAATCTCCCCACAGCAAGCAGAAAAGACACACCCATCCCTAGTGGCCATGTCAGTGGCCCACCCAAGACTGGTTACCACTCTACCCCAATTGAAGTGGCACCTTCTTCCAGTGGTAGCAACGTCTCCACCACAGAGCTACTGGCCCATCTGCCTCCACCTGAGGCAACCACTCTGAGGCCCCTGAGGAAATGGTAGCAGCCTCCCTTGTGGCACTTGCCTTGCAGCACAATTCTGATTCTCATCAGAACCCAGCCTCTCAGCACCTCTCTTTGATCCTAGACCTGCAACTATACTCAAATCCCAGCTGGAACCTAAAGGTGAAGCAGACTAGGGAGCCTGTGAGGAAGACCATTGCACTCCAAAATCATCTCCAGTCAGAACATCTCAAACCTTAGGGCTCCACATTAGGTCTACAAGCAACTCCTACAGTTCAGTGTCCAGTGGACAATAAGGGTGTTTCTGCTCCCCTCTTCCCCACACAAACTCAATATCCAATCTAAAGCTGGAACAGGGGTGGATGACTTTGATAAAAGCCCCTTTTCCTAAAGAGGAAGAGCTAGAGATATATGGTTGACCCTAGGAAGACAACGTACTGGCCCCCTGCTGTGAGGCGGGGAGTTCCGTCAACCCTGAGTCCCTTCTCTCCAAAGAACTCTCTCAGCCACAGTTCTTGGGCCTCACTGCTGCCTCTGAGAGAGCACTCACATAAAGTATGGACTGAGGAGCCCTCCGTCTGTCAAAGTGCTTAAATCTCTGAGGTATCATTCGACCCACGAACGTATCAGCCTCCAATGTAGGCACTGCCACCATCAATCAATGGCTTTCTAAATTGGGGTGGCCTTGCGGGGGTGTTGCTTTCCTCAGATACTCAGTGAACATCAATCTTCTTGCTTCCAGTCAGTTATGTTCCATGTACCAATAACCACACCCAAAACTATTTCCTAGACACAGTAAGAAGTGGCATTTTGAAAAGACTTTGAAGAATAGGTCCAATAAAATAGGTCTTTGTTGTAGGAAGTGACTCACAGGAAAGACCACATTAAGGGTCCCATCCTCCCATTGAAGCTGGTTAGCTTCAAGGTAGCCAGCATTGGGAGATAGAGGTAGGGAGACAGAAAGCAAATAAATAAAGTCAATGTGAAATTTAATTGACTCAAGCTGCTTCAATAAATATGTTTTTCACCTAAAATAGCCTCCTTTCTCTTCCTCAGACTTGTTTTGTAGAAACACCCTTCTCCTCAACATCCTTACCAAAAACACATAGCCGTTCAGTTTCTTTCCTTACACAAAGACAGTTATTAAGCACACAGCAACTCTTCAAGCATGTTAGGGGCAGCAAGCCCGTGAGCTCTCAGTTTCGTTCAGTCATGATTAGAAGTGGCTGGCACAGACCTAAGACCATCCATATGCCTGAAAGGAATGGAGAGAAGATGTGATCCCAGGTATGTGCCTCTTTTATCAGGACATTATCTGACACTGGGATCCAGTCCTCATTATTCTGCCCATGTGCCATACCGTTTGAGTTGGGCGATGTTGCTAAATGTCTAAGTTTGAATGAAGTAAAATCAATTTTTTAATTAAAATATGAGAATCAGAGCAAACATGCATAGTATTTAGTGTGTAACCAAATCTCAGAGGTGATGAAAAAATGAAATATGGGGAAAGATAAATCTTACCTTGCAACATGGAATAAGGCAAATAATTGGTAATGAGGAAAAGAACTTAAATGGACAAATTTAATGTTTTAATCTTCTGAAATTTGTAAATTGGACTGAAATAAAACTTTAAACAACAAAAAGAAAGTTATTTACAATAGTCTGCCTTTGTCCACAAGGGATGTATTTATTCCAACAAACTCCTGTAGGTTCTGGAAACTGTAGATAGTACTAAAACAAACAAATTATATGTATGATTTTCTTACATAATATTAACAATGTTTAATTTACAAAATAGGCTCAGTAAAAGATCAACAATAACTACAAATAAAATAGAACAATTGTAACAATATAACGAAATAAACTTTCCAGCATCACTATCCTTGCATTTGGGGACCATTATTAAGTGAAATCAGGGTTTTCTAGACACGGGCACTGTGACACCATGATAGGTGATCTTGCGACTGAAGCAGCTAGCTCCTCAGTCAATAAAGGAAGCCTGTGCCAAGTGACTGGGTGAGGCATGTCCCAGGCAGGAGAGCAAAGGTCACTGTGAGACTTTATGCTACTCACAATTGCATCCAACTTAAAACGCACGAACTGTTTTATATCTGAAATTTTCCATGTAATATATTTGGGCCATGGTTGACTGGGGGTAACTGAGACTACAGATGGAATTGGGGACGGGGAGGATGCAGACTGATTTTGATAAACAACACAGATGGATATGAGAAAGACGAATTAATTTTTAAGAAGCTAGAAAGGAAAAGAGAGAAGGACGAGGGAGAAAGGGAAAGAGGGAAAACTGGTTTCAAAATAGAAGATAATTTTGCTACAGCTTCTGTATGATTAAGCAGACTCAAACCAGATTAAAATAGGATTTATGAAATTAGCATTTATGGAGGGAAACCACGTGTGATTGCATTAATTGGGCAAGAGCAGCTTAACTGATGCCCACAGATGTGATTTACGGTCCTTTGGTGAAGGAGGGAATTCCCTATTGTAGGAAGACACAGTGAGAGAAAGACACTATCCTAGGTGCTGTTATTTTAATCAATACTGTCATTTTATTTCATTTAAATTTAGACATTTGACAATACTATCCAACTCAAATTTTGCAGAAAATTGGCAGAAGAGGAATAATGACATTCAAATATTTGGCCAAAAAATAATAATAAAAGGACTCTTGGAACAGGAATTCAGAAAATCCTATTATTTGAATAAAGGTCGTGGGAGCTGTCAAATGGCTGCAAGGGACCTTGTGAACCTGCAATGAGAAGCTTTGCAGGATGGATTAGGCCCGCCCCCTGGCAGACACAGCAGAGAAGGGGGCACCTCCCAGCAGGAGCTACAGAGTGGAAGATCATTGAACCTTCTGAAATTATAAACAGAAAGGTTTGTGAGGTTACGGATTGCAGCAGCCAGAGTTAAATCCTGAATAATAAGTTGGTAATATCAAAAATTACTTTGGGTAATTTATAAACTACCAAGAAATGTTTTGTTTTGTTTTTTTTCTCTAACTAGTGGGCAGTAGAAATTCATGAGGGATTTTTAAGTAGATGAACAGCTCTTCCAATTGTAATTCTGACAATGTAGAAGATGTCTTAGAGAAGCTAAGGCTGGGAATAAAGACAGGATTTTATTGTTATTTTGCGGGCAAGAGAACTTGAATGCATGAATTAAATTATTGGTGGTGGAAACAAGAAAGAAGAGATTTCAATTGAAAAAAGTCCAAGTTAAATAAAAATTGAATATGAGTGTAAAAAGACAGAAAAGTCAACAAAGACTCAATGAGCCTTACTTTGATAGCTGGATGGATTATGGTAGCATTGAGACGTGTGGAATATGGAAGGAAAACAACTTTGAAAATGACAAATACCAGATTCTTTCGGGCAGACTGACTGTATGCATGTCAATAGTTAAGAGGGCTATATGCGTGCCAGTAGACTGTGCTATAAGAGCAGATAACAGTAAATGAGCACCTGGAGCTCAAGTAGAGGTAAAAGGGGAAAAAATAGGAGGCAGCACTATGACTGAGCCTAGAGGCGTAGATGAGACAGTCCTAGTAGACTACATAAAAGTGGTCTCAAAATAGAAGGTGAACCTCTTCTGGGACAGTATACAAGAGTTGCTACTCTGATGTGTTGGTTGCCAGCAATGGTTTACCTGGGTCTTTGTCCCTCTCCATTCCCCTGCTATCTTCTTGTCCTCAGACCACGCCTTTGCATCTATACCACATAAGAGTCCTCCAAGGGAGAGAAACTGAGTCATCTTTTTGGGAACAGTTACAAGCTCTGATAAAGGATTTGGTGAAGGAGAAAACTGAAGCTACTGATTGAAAGCACACACAACAGTTAACTGTAGGATTTGATTTTACTTACACAGATAACTGAGCCTTGCTTGTTTGAAAGAATGAAAGCTTTGCTAAAATCTTTTAATGATATTTTAATCCTTATTTTTTAGAGTGGAAGACTGGGTTATTCTTCATTTTCTTAGCACCCCATGTGATCACTACAGATTGTGGAAACCAGACACCAATTCCTTTATGCTAGGAAATGTACAGTAAGAAATAAACTTCTCAGTATCTGCCAACTCTCAAAAGACACACTGGCCATCAATGAAAGATGACCAAGTCTCTTTACTCCAAACCCTGAGTTACACTTATATCACCATACAGAAGACTGAATCTTGCCCATTCCAAGCGTCTAGCATACTGCCTGGATGCATTAGATGTGCAATAGGAAGTTTTCATCTCCCGCAAGAAAGGACCACTCCTCTGAGGAGGTTCAGATGGCCTGTATCCTTTGCCATTCCTACTAACTGAGCATTCCCTTCCTTCTGAATCTAGGTTGGCCCTCTGAATTATCTAACTAATAGGCTGTAGCACAAGTGATGCTGTTCTTCAAGAGACTGTGGTTCATGCTTTTGTCTGCTCGGAATGGTCTTCTTGGAAGACAGTCTTTATGCAAGAAGGCCAACTTTCCAAACAGAGAGAGGAAGCTAAATGGGGAGAAGCCTGAAGCCACCGTGGATGCTCCAACAGCCTATACACACACCGAGATCCCAGCAGAAGAACCATCCAACTGAGCCTCGGCTAACCCACAGAAAAACGAAGAATAATAGATTGTCATTTTATGCAACTAAGTTTTGGAGTGGCCTGGAAGAAAATAATACATAAATAAGAAAACTTTAAATGTTTTCACAAAAGAGGAATAAACACATTGCATTATAAGGCATTTAATTGAATGCTAGTGAAAAACTTTGATATTATTTTCCTGTTAAATGGAAGCACTGGTATACACCAGTTCATTCATGCTACAAAAAAAATTATTGAGTACTTGTTGCACAATATGTGCTCTTCTAGGTGCCTGGGTGCCCAGCTTTGGACAAGACAAGGAAGGTCTCTGCCCTCATAATAAAGCTTACTGTCCATGAAGAGAGCTGTTGTAATCACTTTCTGTCGCTGATGCAAAATACCCAACATCTGCGACTTAAAGGAAGGGATGTTTATGTTGGCTAATGGTTTCAGTCCATAGTCAGCTGACTTGAAGCCAGAAACAGACTGGCAAAGGAGCATGGCAGAACAAAAAGGTGTTCAATTCATGTCGGCCAGGAAGCAGCAAAATAAGAAAGCCAGGAACAAGAATATACCCTTCCACTTTAAACCCCAGCAACTCACCTCCAACCAAGCCCCACCTCCTAATTGACATTCAGCTACTAAACTCCTCAATGGGCAAATTCACTGATAAGTACAGTACCCCACAATCCAATCACCTTCCAAACACATGAAACTTCTGGGACACTGTAGATCTAAATTATAATGTTCTGCCCCTGGTCCCCAAAATACTCATGCTCATGTTATTATGAAAAATACATTTAGTCCATCTCTAACAGTTCCTAAATCCTTAACAGTTTCAGAATTGCTAAAAAAGTCTAAGTCCAACATGTGTTTAAAGACTGCATTGTTTCTCTAGTGTGAGAAACTGAAAGTGTAAATAAAGATTAAAATGTATTATATTGGGAAAGGGAAGAAATTGCTCCAGTGGAAGGGGAACAGGGGAGGGGGAGAGGGAAAGGAACAGAGGGACAAGAGAAATAAGGAATAGAAGGAAAAAATGGAAACAAAGCTTTTGTAAATAAGGGGGGAGGAGGGGGTAGAGGGAGGGGAGGGGAATGGGAAAAAAAGAAGCAGCAAGATATATCATGTACAGGTACAAATCCCCTATGATGAATGTTATCACTCTGTGTATCTAAAATGTACCAGTAAAATAAAATTTAGAAAAAAAAAAAAAGATTAAAAAGTAAGTTCAAAGTCTTCTTGGAGACTCAAGGCAAACTCTTAGCCATGAGCCTCTGTAAAAACTTCCAACATACAATAGCACACAGTGAACAGTCTCATTCCCAAAGGGAAAACTAGGAGGACAGAAAGGAATTGAACCAAAGTGAGACCAAAACCCAGCTGGGTAAACATTAAATCCTGTAGTTCCATGTCCAGTACCTGGGGCAGGTTGTGGTGAGACTTGAGCTCAAAAATGCTTGGGTAGCCCTGATTCTGCAGCATCACCAGCTGAAGCCCTGATGACCTCTACCTCAGCGTGGCTGTGCTCAATGTCTGTGGCTTTCCTCAACAGGTATTACACATGCCTGGCTCCTCCAGCTTCCTGGGGTCTCTACTACACTTTTGGCTTCACTCCCACAGCTTCTAGTTCTGACCTCCCAAACCTTTTCTGAAATCTTTGTGGAAGACTGCACAACCCCATAACTCTTGCATTCTGTATGCCTGTAAAACCAGCACCACATGGATGATGCCGAGGATGACCACTGGTTCTCCTCTCAAATGAAAGCTTTACAGGTGTTCAGCCTTGAATCTGCAAAGGGTGGAGTCTCGCTTCCTCCTGAGAGGTTGTCAACTCACCTTTCCTATTAACCTGATACAACATATTTGGTTTCACCAACTCTGTTCTCCAGGCTCTTCCTTTCTGATGAGACAGCAGATTTGTCACATCTGCTTTTTGCTCCTAATTTTCACTGTAGATCTGGCTAAAAGCAAACACCAGTACCCATGCCGCAGCCTGAATCTGGAATGTTTTGAAATGTCTTTCACCAAATTAATTAGTCCACTGCTCTTAATCTTAGTCTCCTACTAAGTCTCAGAACATGGATAAAATGAAGACAAATCTTCTGCCATGGCCTCTAGTCTAACCAATTGAGTTCTTGTTCTGACCCGAAACCTCCTAAACCTGGTTTCACTCTTTGCTTTCTTATCAGCATTCTGGTCTTCTGAGCGCCAGCCAAAATGTCCCATCAAGTTTAGCTTATAGCATTCTATGACTTCTCTAGCCAGCATCTCCAGACCTTTCTAAACACCTCCCACAAACCAGCTCAAAACAATTCTGAGCCATGTGATCAGGTAGAGTCTCAGGAATGATCCTACATCCCTGGTACCAATTTCTGTCTTAGCCACTTTCTGTTGCTGATACAAAATACCCAACACTTGGAACTTAAAGAAGGCAAGGTTTATTCTGGCTCACGGTTTCAGTCCATGGTCAGCTGATTCCAAGGCAGAAACATGTTGGCAGAGGGGCATGGCAGAAGAAAGGTGCTCAACCCATGGCAGCCAGGAAGCAACAGAGAGAAAGGAGGCTCTGGGGACAAGAATATACCCTTCCAGGTCACAGCCCCCAGTGATCCAGCTCAAACCAGCCCCACCACCTAGCAGACATTCAGCTATGAACTCATCAATGGATGAATCTACTGATAAGTCTAGCACACCCGTGATCCAACCTCCTTCCACACACATGCAACTTTTGGGGGAAAATTCAGATACAAGCCATCACAAGAGGAAAAGCCAGATAATAAATAAGTGAAGAGATAAATGAGAAAATAATTTTAGATAGTCGATAATAAAACAGGATCATGTGAAAGAGATAAACTGAGATCAAGGATCTACTTGAGTTTGCAGGGTTGAAAATGGATGTCAGAAAATAAGATTATTTGAGCTGAGACCACAATACTGAAAGTAACCCAGTCCTGAAGCGATCTGCAGAGGAAGAGGAAGAGGGGAAAGCTTTCCAAGCAGAGGCAACAGCTGGTACAAATGCACTTCTAGGAAGGACTGCACTAGGATTTTTGAAGGAATAGAAACACCAATGTGGACAGAGCAGAGTGAGCAAGAGGGAGAGTGGTATACAATGCTCACAAGACCAGAGTCCAGAGAAATCTAACAGGGGTCCTGCAGGCCACAGGAAGTCATTTGAGCTTTATTCTATGGGAAATGGAAATACTGGAGAGTTGGAATGCTAGTTACAGAGCTGTGTTTTACTGGCCTAAAGAGCAGGTACATGGTATAACAGATGAACTCAGAGGCTGAAAGCCTCTGCCAAATTTACCTCCATTCATATGCATGGAAGATTGCACTGGGGCCAACCAAGAGAAACAGCACCCAGGTGGGAGTGCTAGAACACATACAAGACTCAGCTCTTCCATCGCTTCAGCAGTTTAGCACAACAGGGAAAATGCTAACCAAGCAGCAACTACCAGAGACCAAAGGAAGAAACCTCAGTCATGGGAATCTACATTTTAATATGGCAGAATCTACAAAGAAACTGCATTATCTCGGTCCGTACAGCCTCCCTGTGAGGACCACTAAGAAGGTATTATCCCCATCATACAGATTCAAGCTCACACAATCTTGGATAAAATGCAGAGCCTCTGCATGGTAGTCCCTTGTTCCCTCAGTAAATCACACTACCTAACCAAATCCTACGTAAACTACTCCCAAAACATACAGGAAAATTACAGAACACATGGAAAATTGTTTAGCAATTCATCAGAGACAACACATAAAATACCTTCCATCCATCTGCAAGAGACACAGGTAGGGTTATAGTGTTTGGTGATTCAGGAATGAACATGCCCCACAGAACAGGACATGGTAAACATTATCCACCTGACTTTATGAGGTCTACAACCTCAACATACATGGAAAAGAGAATTCCGCATCACTTTAGTAGCATAAATTTGAATTTAAAGGTGCAACTTAAACTTCAAAAGCAGCCTCTTAACTCATCCAGAAAGTCTTTTATGGATTGTCTTACAATTCTTAAGAAACTTAGGAGATAGGCATCAAGAAAGGCTGCTAGCAATAACTCTCTCCCCCCCCTTGTTCTCTGTGTTCGCCCTTTTATTTTATACTTCCTTCAGTGGAATGGAACAATATGAGTAAATAGCAGTATAATGGGAACACTGCTATAATACAGCAGAATTATGTAGCAGTATAATTTGTTTCTATAGGAAACAAATACATCCCCTAAGTTTGTATATAACTGCATATTATATTTTACATATATATTATAGGAAATACTTAGAAAACACACAGTAAATAGTTTTAATTGAATCAGCAGAGCCTCTATCACAGTTTATAATGATCTCTTTCTAGCTCTTAGATGATTTCTGAGGCAATCTAATCCAATGTTTCTTTCCTGGAGTGGGTCTTTAGTAGCTATGTCTTGCCAATGACATTTGTTTTTAAATGCAGAGCATATAAACAAACTCACCACACACCAAATATAGTTAAGCAACTACTTATTGATAATATACGTTTTGAGGGACTTCATATTATATATGGGTATGTGTTCATCATGTGTTTTAAAAACAATATATCTTAAAATAAGTTTTGTATTATATAACAGATCATTTGATTCATAAACTGATAACCTAATACAAAAATTCCAGTCTATGAATCATTGAGTCACTTTCATGATATATTCTCCAAGTGGAGGAAGTCAAAGCTACAAAAGTGTTTCTGGGTTTCTATATAACAAATTTTGCTTCCCTAGTGGTATTTAGCCAGCCCCAGTAGAATTCACAAGATGCTATGCCCCCACATTTTTAAATCATGTCCAGAAAAAGCATTATGTTTGTATTATCCCTGAGGACTACTTGCTTTTGACATGATTCAACTTGTTTTGTTTTCTAGTGTTGAAAGGAGTGGAAAAATTGATCCATTTAATAAACATTTCTGAAAAACATTAACATATAACAAGTGAAAAGGGACATGTTTTTAAAAGTCAAAAAGAAACAAAGCCAGCTGTTGGGGAGTGAGTCTGCTGAAAAAAATGGACACAGCTCTATTTTCAAGCACTGCCTCAAAGACCATTAATGAACAACAAAGACTACTTTGGAAAATATCTGTCCAGTAACAGCAATGATTTGAAAAAATTAAGAAAATAAGTTTCTGTAAAAGGCAATATGAAAAGAACAACCTACCATAGTAATAATAATGTAGAAGCCTGATGCATAAAGCACCATGTACACACTGCAAATCAGGGTCTACCGACAATGGTTGGTCTCTAGCAGCAAGCACTTACATGGCCGTGAGGTAAAGAATCTCTAAGTTCAGTACATCGTATGCTCCCAGATCTGCCAAGAATAGACTTCCATTTCTCAACCCCAGAATAGAAGACACAACACTGGATGGTTTCTGTCGAGCTTTATTAATTATTCTATAATATCATAGCAAAAATACACACAGAAGAAGTCATTATTAGGACAAAGTAATGATACACCAATGACCAACAATAATGATTTGGAGAAGTTCTTAGTTGCAAGTGGGTAAATTCCCAGTCTCCACCAATACTGTATAACATCACATAATACCTCAGCTCACAAGTCTTAACAAAGTTATTCACATTTCAGCCCCTGTTTGTTTTTAGCTATGATTATTTTGTCCCCAGAAAATTTGTTCCCCATCTCTGGATTATCTGAAAATATGGCCCACCACTGCCTGATTGAGGTGTGGCAGAGGACTTGTTCACCAGGAAGTAGGGGCTGGCTTCTCCATACATCATTGCTCCAACAATCCTGCACCATGTCCTCACCTTGCAATGCAGGTGAAGAAACTAAAGCTGGGTAATTCAATCCTCTCAGAGCTGAGATTTAGGCCCAATTCCAAAGATGACACATTTTACATATTTTCATCAAATACCATCATAAAATTTGTGTCTTCAAAATCATTTCATAAAATCTAAATTTGCCCCTAGCTTGTCCAACCTTGGCTCCTGACATAACGAAAACGTGTGTCTCTCTGCTCTACTGGACTGGAGGATCACCAACGACAAGGTATTGCAGGCTCCATTTACATCTTGCCAACCTTGCCCTCTGCCTGGCAAATAGTAGTGTTTCCTAAATGTAGAAGACTTGATTTGAGACCTTCAAGTAAATTATTGCAGGAAAAAAAGTAACACTGAGAAGGCTCTAGCCGTGATATCCATTTGATTCACGTACTTTCCTTTTGCTATTTTTACTTATTAATCTGTAAATCAGAAAAAGCATCGGTTAATATCATGATAAACCAGGTCACATGAGCCCTGCGTCCTCCCTGGCATAGTCTGAAAATAACCGAGCAAAGACAGGCATAGGATCTGGTTTGATGTCCTTACTCAAGACGCAGCAGTCCCGCCTCCAGGGAAATCAGAGCAAAGGCTTGATGTTGTTGTCCTTGTCTGATGGTTGATTGGTTTGGTTTATTTTTCACACTGTGGTGTGAGCAACTCAGAGTTCCAGAAATCGCTCTTCGAATTTCTCCTTCATCCCTCTTCTCATTCCCACTCCCATCCCAAGACTGGAGGAAAACAGCTCTTTGGCTGGCTACCAAATCTCCCGTCCGCTGGGAGGCGTTAGCAATTCCCAGCGGGGCGACGGTAGTGAGTCTGGCTAATGATAGCCAGCTGAACAGTCCCCTGACCCACCGGCTGATGAGCTCATCCCCAAAGCCATCACGATTCTAGCAGATGTTCAGACTTCACAGAGTCGTTTCCTTCCCCTCCAGCTCCAAGGCCAACCAGACCCCGTGGAAATCCACCAAGAACATGGCACACACGGACACAGGACCAGGACAAGGGCGTCCAGAGGACCCCTTTCGGTTCCACCTCCTAACGCCCACGTCACCGCGGGGCTGCAGGTGCCTTTCTGTGGGGATGCGCTGCACGGCCGCGGCGCTGTCTGCGGGAAGAAGAGCAAAGAAGGAGGGAGATTTACGCTGAGATCCAGCTCTGCCTGCGCTCATGAAGGGGGAAATTTCATTATAGCAGATGAATTATAGTGATTCTGAGAGCGCTAACTTGACAGCTTCGGAAACCAGCACGCATTCTTTATTCACAGCAAAAGCAATATTTAAGAAGCTGGTGTCAAAACAATTGCTGACGTGTCCCTGAAACAATTCTTCTTCCTTTCTCCAGAAATAAGAAGATAACACATACTGTATGTCCTGAGGAACAGACCTTGAATGTTTTATGGGCATTAAGGTACAGTACCAAGCTTGGGGACTTTAGAGTGGAGCCTGTAAACACTTTGCCGAGATGGACTGATGTAAATGTATCATGTCATGATGATTTCACACTGTTACTGAATTGGAATGTGTGTGCACATACAAACATATAACACATCTACATACATATACACATACTCATTTTCGCTTAAATCTGGAAATTAAAAAACTAAAGAGTTCTATGTTCAAATGCCAGTTCCCCCTCACCTATTTGTTTTCTGGGTAATTTGCTCTGACCCAATGGAGAAAAAAGTCCTCTTTCCTCCCTTCCTTTTATCTTCAAAGAACATTTTTCAAATACACATTATCAGAGTTTTCAAACCAAGAAACAATCAAACACTATTGCGATGTGCTACTTAGAGATTATATAACTGGGAATATTGTGTAATATCTAGCCGAACAGTTTCACTAGATGTCATAAATGAGGCACAAAGCAACAGCCTACATGCAGTCAGACACACATTTAATAATACAAGAAACTCTTCTTCGACAAAAATGTTTAAGTAGTATCTTGCTATGAGGCTGTATCTCTCTAATGATTCCCAGGCTGGATTTTGTGACATCCTAGTGAATATAGACATGTTTAAAGTGTGTAACAAATTTTTCAAATAAAATATGAAATTATACTTGGAAACCCACCGATGCTTCGCAGTGTTAAATGAAGTATGTGTGCTGTAGATTCTGGTCGGGGAAAGTTTCACAGTGTCAGAGAATTCCTAAAGGGTTAGAAATACCAGCCTGAACTGGGGATGTACTTTTTAAGTCTCCACAATTAAAATGATGATGCAAAGAAAAATCTGTCAATAGGATCGTTGCTAAGGCCAAACAAAAGCTTATGATTTTATGTTAAAAAAATACATTCAATTTTGAACATTATTCCTAATCCATTCTCCATTTTTCTTTAAATACAACAATTTCCTTTTAAGTGGAAGTGGCTGCATCTTCACATTTATTTGAAAATGCCATTAGACAGAAATAGAATATAGTACAGCTGGAAAATGAACGATCCGTTTTTCCTCTTGCTAGACAAGGTCACACTGTGGTGCACACTCAAGTTAAGCGTGATACAGAAGTTAAGCCATAAATCCAATGAGATGGGAGACTCTATCACTCACGGTAAAAGCAAGGCCTAATGTCAAAAGGCCTCACAGCCAAGTCGCTCTGTTTCGCTTAAAACCCCTCAGTCCTTATTAACAAATAGCCCCTCTCTTAGAAAAAAAAAAAAAAACTGTAGTACTTTACGGACCAGATAAACAAAAGACACTGTCATTTTTAAACCAAAACATATTTGGGGGAAAAATGTAAGTGAAACTAATTTGCTACATATGTTTTATACATACAGTACATAAGGAGGTTTCTCCAACACCATATGGAAAGCATCTGAACTTGTAAGACAATGACCTTCATAAATCACTCTAGGCTCCAACTCCAAATTATGTCTTGTTCCCTCACTCATGGGATAGTCACTATATCTCATATAAATTCATTATGTTATATGTGCACAATAATCTATCTCTACCTTTATAAGGAATGATGTCATAACACAGAGGCGAGGTTTTCCAAAGAAGGGAACAAGCTCTCCCAGCAGATGGGCCAACCTGTAACATAGCTTCTCCCGACACAATACGTTCCACACGGCAGCACATCTGTGCTGCTCAAAGGAAAGCAAACTCACGGAGACAGAAAGGAGCAATCGAAGAACAAGATGTTCTCTAGACCTTCCAAATTCCAAAGTAAATGTAAAATATAATAACCTTACCTATTTTCACATGCTTTTCCCTTACTTTTCATTTATATCCGCTAAAAAGGAATCTAGTTACTTTTAACTGTATTGAATCACCAGCCATGTTTCCACTAGGGTTTTCTGTTGACAAATGAGTTCCCATGACAAAGGTTTAAATTAAGGAAGCAGCGAGAGTTGCCACTGGTTGATGGAAACGGAAAAGAAAATATATGGTGGCTATGTCCCACCTCCAACCTCATCTTCAACAGGAAGTTGTCTCCTACCAACGTCTTTCCTGCCCCAATCGTCCGCGACCCTCCATAGCTAAGGAGTGTACCCTGCTCTCTCCTCTTGATTACTCGTAACCACATGGGAAAATGAGCACCGATGAGTCCTTCTTTTTAGTCTTTCTTCTTTAAAAGCATTAAAGTTCTTAAATCCATAACCTGAAACAAAAACCATGTGTAAGCTTAGATAAAGACTCCTTCGCGGTGCTCTGAAACGGCCTCCCTTTTCTTACTTCCAGTGTTCTCTGTCACTCTGGGTCTAGGATCAAGCACACGATATCAAGGAATGAAAAAGCCAAAACAGACATGCGTTGAATGAATTACATGAACACGAATGGACAGAATGAAGAGCTACAATGAGAACAATGACCTACACAAATTACGCCCATCTAAAGTGGGCAGCTCTGAAAATTCGGTGTATTTCTGATGGTGAAGTGCGGGCACCATAAAGACCAAACACATACAGGCTGAAACATTACATCCGTAGGCTGGTACAGTCCCAAAATCAGCAGCACGCTACCTCTGACGGTAACCTAAAATTTGCTGGAGAAAGAAAGTACAGCTGAAAACACGAAATCCAAATCAACTCCACCTGCTATATGGTTCTATGTGTTATTATAAAATGTAGAGGCATAAGTCAAGGTTAGTAAAATTGTAGATATATTCTCTTCACTGGATTGCAATATCTTCCTTTTTTCTTTCTCTTTTTTTTCTGTTATCTGTCTTTCATTTCAGCATATATTGAGTTTTTATATAAGGAAACCGTGCAATATTTAAGTTTGTGTGTCTGAGTTATTTCACTTAATATCATGGCCTCAAGATGCATCCATTTTCCTATAAATGGCTTGAGTTTACCTTTTCTATCACAGAGTAGTGCCCCATTATGTGTAATTACCAGTTTTTTATCCATTCATCTGTTGATGTACAGACTATTTCCACAATTATGAATTGTGATGCTATAACCATGAGTATACATACATCACTGTGTTACAATGTCTTTAATTCTTTTGAGAATATACCTAGAAGGTGATTAGCTGGGTCAAATGGAATTTCTACTTTTAGTTTTTGGAGGAATGTCCATTTTTAATACTCAAATTTTGCATGTGACTACAGGGATTAGGATATTTGGTTGTAAATTTATGGTTGAACATACCTTTCATCATTTTTAAAATAATATGATACACAGGTTAAGATCTTAGAACATCTAATTACTAAAATTATCCTGAAATGATAACTAGGTATACACCACAAACACAAACACACAGAATACTAAGTGTAAGGAAGTGTCGCAAAATCTAATTTTTCTATTATAACTTTGTTATTTCCCTTGAAAAATCAATTTTCTAAAAAATAAATGTCCCTAATAGTTCTGCTTTGTTCAGTTACAGTACTATTAGGGAGGGAAATGCAGCAACATTAGAAAGAAACAAGTTTGTACACACATGCTATATTAAATATTATCTTATATAAGTACTGATGCTATTATGAAAATTGAAAATGGTACTACATTCTAAAATAATGTCAGTATTGCTTTATGAATTTTATTTTCTTCACTGGACATAAATTTATAAGATCAGGTCTCTAAATGCATTATATGTTTCCATAACTAATCCCATATTTAATTTTACTTCCAAAAATTTCCACTGTTTTACATGTCTGATAAAGTGACTACATCCTTGTCTAATTCTGTCTATAGGGAATGTTGGCATAGAGAATTATCTTCTTACTATAAATAACTAGAAAGCCTGACAAAAAGGTGAAACCATTGCTTTCAGATATGAACAGCAACACAGGAATGTGATTCCCTCAAAAAGGAAAAACAAATGAGGTAATCCTAAAATTGCTCCACATTTGGTCTGGGGACAATTTTTAGACCATAGACTAGGGAGACAGACTGCAAACAGAACCGAGAAAACTTGCTGAGTCACAAACGCACACATCGGAGTTCAGGGAGGCAAAAAATGCCTGGAAGAAGTAGAACAGAGTAATGACGAGGGAAAAACAGTTATAGAAAGCCACATAGGGATTTCCTGAGACTTCGACTGGACCAAAATCTGCATTTCCAAGAAGCCACACAATTCTTCAAAGCTGATGATAATTCAGGTTTTGCAATTTGAATCGAAAATTCCTCATTATATACACAAAAGTCGAGTAGAGACTCTCCAGTGGAGGGGGGTTTAATTAGCCCTAGAATAAAGATTACTGTATACTTTCCCACGGAGTTTTTAAAACAAGCCTTGAAAAGATTGACATAATCCATTGGTAACTTAACTGCTATCAGAACAAAGCATAGCAATTCTTAAGTGTCACCAACAAACAACAAACAAAAAAACAAGTACTCTGTAATAAAAACTTTCACAATATCTGGCACACACAAAAAAAAATCTAATAGCTGGATGTGGTGGCATACACCTGTAATCCCAGTACTCGGGAGGCTGAGGCAGGAGAATCACCTCTAATTTGAGGCTAGCCTGGGCTATAGTGAGTGCAAGGCCAGTTTGGACTACATAGCAAGCCCCCGTCTCAGAAAAAAAAATCTACACACACACACAAAAATATTGTCTAGGTATATGACCCATAACAAAAAGAAAAATCAGTCATCAGAAATAGAAATGACAGATGACAAAATTAATGGCTATTTTCAATGTGCTCAATATGCTTGAGGATAAATGTATGCATTTGACTAAAACTTCTATATATAAAAGCATAGTATGTAAAATAAAAATTCCACTAGAAAGGACTAATAGCAAATTAGATACTACAGAACAAAATAATAGGGTATTTAGGAATGTGATTATAGAAATTAGGCAAATGAGATACATAGAGAAAAAAGACTTTAAAACAAATATACACGATGACAGTTACCTGAGGACGTTATTGGACAGTATTGAGTATTTTAACCTCTGTACAGTTAGAGATTGAAAATAAGAAAGAAAAATTTGAAGAAATAAATTTTCTTGAAAGTTAATGAAAACTACAAGTGTACACATTTACACATTCTGGAACTCGATAATCCCCAAATAGGATAAACCCAAAGAAAATGAAGACACAAAATCAAACTGCTGAAAATCAAGGGTAAAGAAACAATCTTAAAATCAGCAGGAGAAAACAAAAGCACTTAATATATAAGGAAGCAAATATTAAAATAACAGACTTTTGTTATAAACTACGCATGCTAGAAGAGGTGGAGTAGTGTGTGTAATGTGCTGGAGTGTGAAGAGATCGACAGGGACACGTGCTTAGTAAACAGAACCTGAGCAAATTTGTTGCTAGAAAATCTATACTACAAGGAATTACTAATTAAAGTTCTTTGGACAGAAGGAAAATAAGAGCAAATGGAAACTTGGATCTATAAAAATGAATGAAGAATGCTAGAAATGATAAATAATCATATGTGGGTAAATATAAATTCATATTTTCAAAAATTTCTTTAAAAGTTAAGTTATTTAAAGAAAAGAAAGAGTAACAATCCACTGTAGTGTTTACAGCACACATAGATGTAAAATGACAAGATCGGTAGCATAAAAGATGGTATAAAATCAAAGTATACTGCTTCAAGCTTCCTCTATCACAGCAGGTTGATTTAATATGTTTGAAGATAAACGGTGATAAGTTAAAGATGCATGTTACAAACCATAGAACAACTGCTAAAGACTTCAAAGTACAGAGATACAGTTAATATGAAAATAATAGAATGAAGAAAGTAGATAGATTAATAAAATCAGTGAGTACTAAAAACACTCATGCAAAAAAATGAGAAAAAGCATGTCGCGGAATGAGTAATTTCATCATGAGATCAATAACTCCATCAATTGTAAGTAGTCCAAACCCTCCAGATAAAAGCAAAGATCTTTCAGAACAGATTTTTTAAAAAGACTCAACTACACGCATTTCCAACAAAATAGCTACACCCTCTAATTAAAAGATTTTTCAGACTATCAGAACTATACCAAGTGTGATTAATATACAGAGCGAGTACTTAAATTTTAAAAATATATTACAGTAAAAGATACACTGCCATCAATCACCCTCAAATACTCCCCTGTGTGTCCGGCATACTTTTTTCATCGCTCTTGCCACTTTCTGAAGTAGCTCTGCAAGCTTCTTTCTTGTCTTCCCAAGATGTGATCAAAAACTACAGTGAACGCTGCTGTCAAGTGCCAGCCGACAGAGAGGCAGGTTGTAAAAACATGACAGTGTGTCTTCACCAACCTTGCTAACCCGATCTGTGTGACTTCTGGCTCTTCCCCAGAGTCAAAATGACCATGAAAGGGAAACATTTTGGATCAATTCAGGACATCAAGGCAGCCACGACAGTGCAACTAAAGACAGTCAAAAAAGGGGACTTCCGAACTACTGGGAAAGTGGCAGGAATAATGAGATAGACGTACTTGAACAAGGGGACTATTTTGAAGGAGATTAATGGCAATGTCTTTTACTGTAATACATTTTTCTAAATTTAAATTCACTGTATTTTTCAATCACACTTCATTATGTTGTGTACAAGAAATACACTTAAAATACAAAGATATATCCAATCTGAAAAGCTAAGAAAGAATATACAATACAAACGCTATTTTATAAGAGCACTCTAGTGGCTATATTCTTATCAGACAAAAATAGACTTCACAACAAAGACTATTAGGAAGGATAAAGAGAAGCCCATCATTATGATAAAGTAGCATTATCGAGATGACATTATAACTGATAAAACAAGGAGAAAATCAATAGTGATAAATGACCAATATCTTCAATTTCAAGTTTCTGCCCTGCTGTGTATTCTACCCACTTCTAACATCTGCCCAGCTTCACGCATGGTCTTCCCAACCGCCCTATATCTTCTATTGCTAGTTAACTTACAGTTCCTTCACCTTTAGTCAAAAACAAGCTCAAGACATTTTGAGCCTAAAATAAAGAATTATGTTATGTACATGTACCAATTCCCCATGATGAATGTAATCATTATATACTGCAAACATGGGCTAATAAAAATGCTTAAGTTAAAATTTAAAAAATAAGCTTTCTTCCCTTGTCCTGGCTTCCTTCTCTATCTGTGGCCCTTTCCCTTCCCTCCATTTTTGTAGTCTAGCTCCTCGAATGTGTAGCTGAGGCCTTTTGGCCTTTCAGAAGTTCCGTAGGCTCACACCCATATTTTGCCAGTCAGACAAAGGCAGGCTCTCGCCTCAGAGGACCAGCGGTTGCATGGAGCTGCCAAAGGGAAAAAACTACATTTTTGTAATAAGGCTAAATGTGGATCCTATTAGATGCCACTGGCTGCCTCACTTTTTCACTCAAATATTTAAATGGGTACTTACATACTCAAGACAGTTAAAAACTATGTGTTATAATTTTAGATCTAGAAGCTTCATTAATTTATTCCTATTCTGGATCATCTAAAGAGAATTTCACTATATCAACACTGGATCAGAAATAAGAAAACTAAACCTCAGATCCTGAAGGATGATTTCAAGGTTCAGTCTAGCTCAACTCTTCACTCTTGAACTTACACCAGTGTGATTTCCACTCCCACACCCCATCCAAACCACACTCATGTCCCAATAGTGGACTGCTAATTCCTACAATGGCTGATTTTTCGATCCTCATGCTATTTGACCTCTTGTATAATTTTGACCCCATCCAATTCTCAGTACACACATCGCCACCAGCAGAGAGAGGCACACCACGAAGTTTAAATTCGGAGGCCCTTCATGTACACAGGACTTTTCCTGCCTGCTGGCAAGAGCCCAGTAATATGTTCATATGACTCTTTTATCTAAATTTGAAAAATATATCAACTTAGAGTGCTATCTCAATTTAACTAGATTACTGTCTCTATCCTGTTGGTTTCCCCTCCAACACATGGTTTTCATATTAGGTAGTATTTGGATGACCATGGGCATTTGTTGAGATTTAGCCAAGGATAAGCTGTGTTGGGAATACATTTAGTTTAAGTGCATTTATTTATGTAGTATTTATTTTCCTATCTTACTTTCTCTGGCTTTATTTTAAAATATAGCAATAGACTAAATGTATACTGCATTGCTATATTTTTTCAGAATTCCCAAGAATAAATTTTAGAGGTGTATAAATAAGCAAAGAATGCTTTCAACTTAGATCTCGATGTATTTGATTGTTTTTATAAGTGGTGTGTAAGAGAGAACAAGAAAAAAAAGACTGTAGAAGTAGTATTCTAAAAGCATTGTGTGCTCCTTTGATTTTTTTTTTTTTGATATGCTGCCTTTGGGCTGAACATTTCAATAAATATATACACAAACTGGAAAAAAATTAAATAAAATTGCAGGTTTTATTCCTGTATGAAAATTACTCCAGCATTTGTCCCTGATAAGATAAATATTAAGTAGAGAACATAGTTTAACCACTGTACATTCAGATAACCAGCTGACAAGATTTCATGGTCTAGTAAGTGACAGAAATAGGTTCAAAATAAGGACTGTCTGGCTTGAATGCTAACGGTCTCAACAGAACACTACATCCCTTTCAAGTGCTTCCTAGTCCATCATCAGGACCTGGTTTCTGTCGTCAGCCCCCCACTGATGTCTGGGAGACTGCTCTCTGGCAATGCTGGCCTCTGGCCTCTTCCCGTCCCCTTTCCAGCCTCCAAGACACTCATCAAGTCTTGTCACCCATTGCTCCCCCAGTAACTTCTACCCCCTGCACATCCATCCCTGCATCCACGCGACAGCAAACCTCTACCTGTGCCCTTCCCTCATGCAAATGGCCTTGACGGCAACAATTCCACCAGTCTGTTAGTTGAAACAGAGAAAAACTTAGCTCAATTCAAGAGGAAGGGACGTGTGCCTCTGCCTTCAATGGGATGTGGGTCAAAGCACTGTGGCCACATTTTAAAATTGCTACAGCAGCTACCTGGAGATGTGAGCAGGACAGAAGCCACCTTACGCTTCTGTCTGGTCCTAAACTCACTTTCTGAGTCTAAACTGGCTTGCGATAACCACACAATCAGTGTGCCTGTGTGATAACTCGCATGGTAACCGTACAGTGAGATAACCATACGGCCTGCATATCAAAAGCTTATCTTGTGAACCCTTTCAAGAATAAATGTTTTCTAAACAATATATTTTTACCATAAAGAAAAATATATGTTTACCACCATAGGATTAGCACACGTTGTTTGTGCACCATTACAAGATTAGCACCTGTTGTTTGTATCAAAGTGCCCATGGCATAAAAGAGGAAGCCTCCAAACGCTCTTCGGCTCAGTCTTCTGGCTGCGCGCTTGTGGACTCTGGCCGGGTGCTGCGCCTCGCAGAGAGCCCTGCAGCTGTCTGTGAGCATCATTCTACCTGTTGGGAACGCCCCGCTTCGCTCCCCAGCAGAACTGGTCTCTGGATCGCAGTGAATTCCAGTGCCCGGTCTCCAGACTGCCGTGAGGTCCAGTCCTGCCTGTTGGGCCCTCGTGTTCTCACAGCATGTTGGCCGAATGAGAGAAAGATCTCGCACCATGGGCGCCACCTCCAGCTTCCAGTTTATGCCGTGGGTGAGCTCCCTTCTGTCTTGCTGTGGATGCAATAAACGCTCAATACACGTTTGCATCAGAGAGATTGCTGGACTCCTGGGGTCTTTGTCCGGCAGATGTGCAGACTCCCTCCGAGTCCAGGGTGGCCCTGCTCAGAGGGCCTCTTGTCCTCTAGAGTGACCTCCAAGTCCGCCCGCGACACCTGGGCATACTTTGCCTGCCCTGAAATCTTAGTGTTCACATGTGAAAGACATTTTACAGAGCTTGTCCCAAACTTGACAATAATCCTAAAAGGATTTTCCTGAAGCAGAAAGAAACTTCTCTAAATTCTCAATAATAAAAATGGACCATTAATCTCCCCATCCTAGAAGAAAGGCTAAATTATTTTAGATAACAAAATAATCAAAAGAGGGGAGGCAATCAGATAATATGTCATCAAAAAGCATAGAAAAAGTACTATAATTAGGCAGATAATAAAAATGGCATAGTCTTTTTTCTCTTTATAAATATACCGTTTCCTTAATTTACATTAATAATTTAATAAGCTTCAATTATTTATAAGTGAACAAACTTTAGTCTTTTAATTGAATAAGTATGGGTTCCCCATCAGTTCTGTTCATCCTGGTCCGTGTTTCCAGAATTTCACTGTCTTTTGTCTTCCCTATCCTTTGACAATCCCCTCTCCCTCCCAATATCCTCCTTCCTCTGCCTGCCCTGTTAATATTGGTGACTTCCATGGTTCTGAACAAAATCGTCTTTTCACCTTACTAAAAATCCATTCTTGGCAATATCATGCTACATTTCAACCACATCTAGAAGCAACCACTTCTGAATGTGTGCATTACTGGTATACTGAGCAAGCAACAAGACTGGGATAGAATCGTAGGACAGCCTTGTATTGGTGTCCTACTGCCCGTGGGCAGGACAGTCCTCACCCCAGCTCTGATCAAAGACCTCAAGACTGCCAGGTCACATGGTCCAGATTCAAAAACTGGACTTCTCAGGTCAACATCGAATGCATAATTCCAAACTTTACATAACTTTAAAATGACTCAAGTGAAGCCCATCTTACTCTGTATGGGGTTAAAAGTAGTCCCCATCCCTAAATCCACCTTGGGAATAGGAAGGGAATACAGAAGGCTTGGACTAGAGCCCTCTCCCAATGTTGTCCTATAATGACCCTCTCTATTCTCAAGCGCTGGGTCCTTTAGTGTCGTTGCAGTGTTAGCATATTGCCTAATATATGGTCTAGTGCCCTTTTAGAATGCAGCATATGCCCTGACATGATGTTTCAGCTGAACTTTCAATTTTAATATTTTATTATATGTGTGTGTGTGTGTGTGTGTGTGTGTGTTATATCCACCTGAACGTGCCCTGAAGTTCGGAACTAAACTCAATACTCAACAGGCTCTTTCATGTTCCCTCAATTAGCAGGTCAATATAGAAAGCTAAGTTGTGCTAAAATGCTTCCCTTGCCAAAACTTAGCACTTCCAACCCAAAAAGATCAAAAAATTGTCACATTTTCCCTTGCTTTGCATCAGAAACCAACATCTTCCCACCTAGATTACTGTAATTGCTTCCTGCTTAGGATCTCTCTTAATTATTTGCTAGCTGGACAAATGCCTATTGAGAATCTACTATATCCCGTGGGCTTTGGACAGGAAGATTAAAAAAAAGCAGGGACATCATGTGTAAATGAAGAAGATGCGTAGGCAACAATCACAATATATTACAAACTTAGAAATCTTTGAGGGCAGTACTCATAACTGTTTTGTTCACAACGTAACCACGTACACCCAAGACCTTAAGAGGATCTGGCACTTAGCAACTATTGAGTAAACATTCACTGATTGAATAAATAAGAGTGCAGTGGCCCTCTTGGGCCTGCCAGCTGTCTGTGGACACGAGCAAGGACTACAAGTCAGACCTGAGAACCTGCAAGAAGCCGAGGAATAGGACGCTGCAGCTGGGCTTCCAGTCAGGCAAGCACGGCAAAGAAAGGCTCCAAGCAGAGGAGCGCGTGACAGTGGAAAGCCGAAGATGGCTGTGGAGCCAGGAGGTAGGAAGGTCGAAGGCTTCGCCAGGGTAAGGTCGGACCAGTCATCTGTGCCACCCTCCCAGGTAGGTGACGTGGGAGTCACTGGGGGCTCAGAAGGAGTGCGTGCCACGAGCAGATCTTCCAAGAAGAAAGCTCTGTGGAAAGCAGGGGTGAGACTGAGCTGGAGAAAGCAAGTCTGTAGACAGAGAAGCCTGCTGGGCAGCAAGGTGTAGGGGACATTTAGATAGTGAAATGGGAAAGACTCAATCCCTACCCACAAAGAGAACCGAGAAGCACAAATATCATCTTAATGAACCTGTACACAACCAATGTGTGTGGCAAGGCCTCTCAGGGACCACGGATGTCATTCCGAATGGGACAGGCGCCAGAGCAGCACCTCAAATGAAGCCACAGAGTGACAGTGTCCAGAATCAGAGGCTCTGCGGAAAGAGCCCAGCAGCACCTCACTCACCGCAATGGCAAGCATTTGCCTGTACTGTGAGGACTTTCCCCAGAGCCGGGGGAAACCAGGACGAAGGAGACACACAAGGCGCCTGCCCCCCAGAGGTAGCCGCGCTGAAGCGCAGTCTGTTAGATTCTGCATGTTGAGTAGCCCTGTGAGGATGATCCTTGTTAGCTGGAGAGAAGAGGACAGAAAGAAATCACAGAAACAACTTCAATCCCAAGGAACTTTAAATAAACACAATGCTCATAAGGAAAAATACAGTCTACACAGGAGAACGGGAAAACTACTAACAGTCAAAATTTCAGTTTGCCTCTCTCTGTCTATAAAAGATTCAGTAGACAAAAAAATAAGTATAGCTAGGAGTGACCTCCACAAGATGACCATTAGGGTAACATACTTACTATATAACTGACAGGTGTCTAACTCTGTACCTGAAGAGAAAAGAGTACAGTTTTTCTCAATGCTAGAAGCACTTGGCCAGAAGCTCTGTTTACGCCACAAGGAAAACTTTAATGCGTTTCAAAAAACAAGAAAAATAAAGTTGATAGTCTTTGCTCAACAGCAATAAAACTAAAACTACATAACTGAAGCAGAAACCACACCACTTGTTTATACAACTTAGAACTAAAGATGACCACAATAACACAAAGCAGAGGATATGGTGGTCTGAAATAAGAAAACAGACACGAGGAAGCTGTCTTTAGAGGTGATTAGAGGTGGGAGCTGCAGGCCATGGCGGCATCTTCAGAGACATCTAGGCTTTCCACGTGGGAAACTGGGGGGTAAGCTGCCAGTAATAGCACTGACGTACATTGGAAGGAAAAACTAGTGAGTTCAATTTCATCCAAGTGGAGCTTGAACTGACAGCTGCAGGTAAAGGTAGGGCAGGCGGCTCAACACATCAGGGTAAATCTCAGAGCGGAGATGGAATGAGGGAGGTAGATTCGGAAAGCAATCTAAAACCATGACTGTGATATCTTTCGTGTTTAGATGAAATTCTGTGGAAAAGCTCTGAATGGGAAGGTCGGGGACACAGGATAAGTCCCCAGGTTCACAGATGCTTAAAAAAGAGTGAATGATCTGATCACTGCACATTGTTTATATGTACAGAAATGTCATCCTGTACCCCCAAAATATGTGTAATTATGATGTGTCAACTAGAAATATGTAAAAAATAAATACTTGAGAATACAAAAACAAAAGTAGAGATAAAACACATAAGGACAGAGACCCATAAATATGTTTCTCCTTTCATAGCATTTATTACATTTGGAATTACTGTTTCCACATCCACATTTCCTGCCGGGCTCTAAGCCACGAGAGAATGCATGTCTACAATCTGAACTTCTTTCTTCTCTCCCTAACAAGCCCCCAGTGAGTAGTTGGTCACCAAGACATATTTGTTTAATGAATAATTAACAAAATGAATTAATCCAGAGTGATGTTTCCAACTGGAATCCTGCATTCCCCCACTCTGTTCCCTACTCTATGAGTGACTCTGATCCATCTTCTGTCCCCTTTTCTTTTACACATCTAGCCTCTCTCTTTTTGTTAGGTCATCTCTCTTTATTCTGTGGGAAAAAAAATCTCTAAAAGAGATAAAATTCATAAAATGTCAGTTTTTATGAAAAGAAACTTAAAAACTGATACTGGATCAAATCAACACTGATGGTATACAGCTGGTTCACATGGACAAAGCAAACTTCTCGGCCATTCCCACATTACAATACAGAGAGCACACCAGGTGTTTTAGTCCCATTTCTCGTTGCTGAGACAAAATACCCGACACCCAGAGTTAAGGGAAGAAAGGTTTATTTAGCTCACAGTTTGTAGAGGTTTCAGTCCCTAATCAGCTGGCTCCAAGGCAGGGTGGCGTAGCAGACAGGCAGAAGGCAGCAAGGGAAGCAAGGGGTAGACAAGCCTCTTTCTGTCCCTTATATCTTATCCAGGCTGCCGGGATTAGGGTGGAGGCAAACCAATCAGTGGATTGATTAAGTGACCACACACCCTTAATCCCAGCATCACACACTCTTGATTCAGTCACCTCTGAAACAGGCCCACCTATGGCTGCACGAGGTTTTGGGGGACATCTAGACACAAGCCGTAACACTGGGATAATGGTAGCTATCCATGGGCTCAGAGGAGCCTGCCCCCGGAGGGCCAAGATGGAATGGGTCCCCTCTGTAGCTCTCAGGCTGGAAGATCAGGGTTACACAGCATTCTTCTAAGGCCTGCCCTCCACTTCCAAAGAGTTATTGTACAAGTGTGACCAGACTTATTGCACAAGTGTATTGCACAAGTGTTACCAGACTTGCGGCCATGTGTTCATTCTGCTGGTGCCTATACTGTAGTAGGAGTCTAAAAGCAGATTGTTGGATTTGGATCTGATTATGATACTTAGTAGGTAGATGGTTCTGGGCCTCAATGTGTCATAGTCTCCTCAATTATAAAATGGGATGATGGGCCTGGGGACTTAGCCCAAGTAGTAGAGCCCTTGCCTAGCAAGCACAAGGCCCTGAGTTCGATCCCTAGTACTCCCACCAAAAAAAATGGATGTTGACTTCTATTCCACTTAGTTCCTGAAAAGATGAATTGATTATGTGAGTTAGTATACTTAGAACTGTGCTTGACAATAAGAAAATATAGTATTCTCATGAAATATTGCAAGGTAAGGTCTGTTATAATTTAATCGAGAAGTGTCCAGTTCATCATTTAACCTTGTTTTGGTCAGCTTTTATCACTGTGACCACATAGCAGAAGTAAACTATTTAAAGGAGAAAAGGGTTATTTTGGTTCATGGTTTCAGTCCATGGTTGGCTGGCTCCATGGCAGCGGGCACAGTCGAGGAAAACTGCACACCATGTGGCCTCCAGGACGCAGAGCAAGAACAAGGAAGAGGCAGAGAGACAGGAACAGGGATCTGTTCTTTAAGAGTCTACCCAGAGCGACCCTCCCTCCAACCAGGCCCCACCTCCTACAGCCCTACACTAGTGACTTGGGCAGCCTCATCACCCAACCACCCTCTAAGCCCCACCCCAGACATCACTGCATTGGGGATCAGACCCTCAACACACGAGTCTCTGGGGGACCCTTCACATTTAAACCCTAACAGACCCTATACTGCAATATTTCACAAGAACTTGGATCAAACTGCTTTCCTTAAAGGATGACTATTCTCTCATCTTTACATTTGTGTGCCAGAATTTACATGATATGGTTTCTAAATCAAAAAATCCTGGATCAGCTCTGTATACAAAGGTAACTGGAAGGAAATATATAACATATAAATAAGCAGCTCATTGAGATAAGAATTCTATAAGCATGCTTACAAATCTAAAAATAAAATGCTTTATAATTCTGTAGGAAAGAATATAATCGTCTGTCCAACAAAATTAGGAATCATCAAAGTTTTCAAAAGTATTGCATTTGACAACACAAATGCTGTTAAATTCTTATTAAATTTTAATATAACTGTTTTTCACTATCCCTTAATCTCACTTCTGTAATTTATATGTTAAATGTCCTAATTTTTTAATTAAAGGAGTCCACTGAACTCAGAAGATAAATAATGATCACACAGGATTAAACTCAGGGTCTAAAGGGATTACACGCAGGATCTAAAAGAAGAAAATAGAAACATTTTTCCTTAAGATTGATTGTATTGCTGCATTCACTGTATAGAACAATTTGATACAGGACTAGGGAGAGTACTAAAAATAAATCTAAGTTAAAACAAAAAGAAGAATAAATCATCAGTTCAGAGACAAAGCTGAAGGATATGGGGAGACTGAATAGATGCCAACAGGGATTGAATTATGATTCCATGCGCAAAATCCCCTTCCGACATCTCTTTGTACAGACAACAGAGAGACAGGGCATGAACCCAACTCAGCTTAACAGTGAAGCAAATCCACCTAAGGAAGCTCACCAAGGGCAATTACGTGAACTCATTGATAATATTTGTTGACAGCATCATAAGATTAAAGTCTATGAGCTTTATTTCACATGAAACTTCATAAATACAGGACCTTTCCGAAGAAAGCACAGGACAACGTTTGTAATGTGGAATTCCAAAGTTAAAAAGGTAAATTTTATCTTGCCTTTTATTTAAATAGAGATATAACTCTCTATGTGAGAAATAAGAGGGAAGAGAATTCCTTGAAAGAAAATCGGGGTGTCATGCAGAAATATGTGAGAGGAAGTTCTGACTAATTAAACATGGAATCTACCAGACTGGAGAAAGGAAGAAATGAGGGATAGTTAGAAGAAATTATTAGTATGAAATCAGCAATGTCAGGAGACCACGTGCAGGTCACCAGGATCTCATACAGCATCAGACTAATAAGAAACAAGCCTCAGAAAGCTTGGATCTTTGCCATGACCACAATGGGGTGAGCCAAGAACACCCCAGAGTACAACAGAGAGGGAACTGTGCATGTTTCCCCGCCCAATCTCCTTGCTGATGCACTGGCTCGGGCTAATTACATGATAATGAGAAAGCTCACTTGTAAATGAATGACTCTCCTCAGCCCCACCTCGAACTCTCCCCCTGCAGCCTTTCCTAGATCCTCATCACAGCTTCCCCGGCCTTCTGGGTGTCCAGGCCAAATCCACACACTCAGCCTCGGCTCCTCTCATTCTCTGACACCCTGCATCTATCTTTCATCTATGTCACACCCTGCATCTACCTGCTTGGACCTTCAAACAATCTCTGTATTTTCACCTCTTCTCCTCACCTTCTCTGGCCACCTAGAGCTGAGTCATCTCAGTGATAGGCAGCTTGACCATCTTCCTCAAGGTGGGCCCACCCTCATCCCACTGGCCCCTGCTCTGCTCTACCCATCTTCATAACACATGCTAACCTCTAACACATCGCAGAGTCTAGGATGGCATCGTGTGTCCTCTCTCTGCCCTTACTAGAAATTAAGATCCTGAAAGGTAGACATCTCTGTTTTGTTCACTGGTCTATCCCAAGATAACCGCTGTAATTTACTGTAATCTAGATATGATGCTCACTTTATCTGTTAAGTGACTGTAACCGTTGGTAATAAGCGACATGCAAGGCAACGCTGGAGCAGTTTCTCCGTCTTGGAACAGGGTCTGAGCAAGGTGGAGGGGGCTTGTCCCAGCTCAGGATGATAACGTGTGTGAATAATGTGAGTCAAGGGTTAAATTGAACGTACACATTTTCAAACTGCTAAGAGACACTCTGCTTGCAGGAAGGGAACATCTTTGTTTTCAGATGAAGGATCTTGAATTAGAATAATTATTTTTGTCCTTCTCAAAGTGAAGAGGAGTGACTTACCTATTCGGTGAGTTTTAAGGAAAAAGAACGCACGCACATGTCCATTCCACAGAGTGACCATAACAAACAGCCAGAAGCACGGTTTTCTAAAGCAGTGGAAATCGCTGGATTAAGGAGTCAGAGGTCCAAGATCACAGCAGCAGCAGAGACGGGCACCGTCTGAAAGCTCCAGGGGAGAATCTTTCTTTGCCTTTCTAGCCCTGGGTGGCTCTGGGCATTTCTCGGCCTCTGTGCCTGCACAATTCCAGTCCCTGCCTCCTTCGTCACATGAGCTTCTCCTTTCCCGTCTTTTACAAGGACCCTTGTCACTGAATCTGAGACCCACCCAGACAATCCAAGATAATCTCAAAAATGTTTAAATGAATTACATTTGGGAAGATCCTTTTTCCCCAAAAAGCCCACACTCACAAGTGCCATGAGTACAGCTGTGGATGCACCTTCCTGCAGACCACCATTCCACCCACCACAGTGGGTTTAATCCAGTCGGCATCTTTCCTTTAAAACCCTGCGGCCAGACCCGGTAGCTCCAGCCAGGAGCGAACCTGTGTTATCATGCGGTGGCTGCGCCTCACCACAGAGCCTCATCCACGCTTTGTGAACAGCACAGGTAAAGTCGTCTCTCAGCCAGATTTCAGTGCAGACCTTCGAACAGCTGAGGTTTCTGCGAGCTGCAAAGGTCTGAGAAAAACCTACACAGCAAAAGGCTCTCATGGAGAAGAACCCACAGGGCTGGGGTGGCAGCTCCACACCAGGTCACCAGGGACAGCGATGGCTTCCAGATTGAAACAGGGCCCACCCTGAAATATGGTTCTGGTTCTCAGGGCCGGAAGTTCTGGAGCTCTGTTTACAACATCTGCATTCTAAATAAAATAGAGACAGGATGGAAGAAAGGCACTCACACCCATTTTTAAGGAGTTTTCCAATAAATTCTACAGAGGACTTCTACTTCCACCACATCAGCTACACTCTGTTCCATCAGGCCTCAAGGAGGGCCAAGAAATAGTCTTTTAGTGAGATGGCAAGGTGCCCGGTTAACACTTACCACCCTGTTAGTCAAATAAAAGGAAAGAATGAATATTGGGAATCAATTAAGAGTCTCTTCTTCAAAGTTGGAAAAATAAATCTGGGTCAGAAAATAACAAAGAAGAGAAATCACAAGAATTAATCCGAGCAAATTTTGTCTTTCATAGATGCACTAGCAAAGGAAAGAAACCAATTTAAGAATAAGCTTCAACTGCTAAACTCAGAGGGAAATTAAACACCAAAGACATATATCCCAATAACAGAAGAGGACTATGGCAGAAGAAAATATTTCTGCTGCCTTCAAAATAACTCAAATCATTCAAAGCCTGGAAAATGCAAAAGCTGAGGAAAAGCTAAGCCTCACAAACAGCACATGGCAGACCTCAGCCACAACCTCGGCTTAGGAATCTACAGCTGAAACAAACGTAAACACACTATCGCAATCACCTTTCAGAGACAGGATTCATGGCCCCAAGGAATGTCACAGAAAAAGATGGTAGCAGTAGTCTCAACGAAGCACAATGCCTACTTTCACAAAGATACTGAAGCCTTTGTAACTCCGTGGTACTATCGGGAACCCAGAGCTGTAAGAAAAATTAAAATTTAAAAGGTCTGATTCCATTGGATGAGAAGGCATGCCACCTGTAATTGACATCATTGTAAATCTGAGAAATGGAGAAATATCTCAGATTTCACTTTCCAAAAGAGGAGTCCGTGTGCATGGGCTCATTTCTTCCCAGACTGATTAAAACAATAGTACCATAGTTAGCCTCCTGAAGGGAGATTCCTCCCAGTGGTATAAGTTCATGGGTTTCAGACAGGAAGGCTAGACTGAGTACCATCTTGGTAAGGCTAAAACCAAAAATCAGTATCTCCTCTCTGTCTCCATTTGTCCCTTGGACACCACTAAGGTACACTTGTGGTCCCCAGTAATGGCAGAAGAATTTTGTTTTTACCAGGAGCTCAGCCTGTTTTTTTCAAATGTTCTGAGTATAGTTGCTTTGATACTGGATACCAAATTCTTTATAATTTAGGTACATGAAAAATGAACCCAAATGTGGGGGTCACAAAGGGTCCTTGTTCATTCCCCTGAAACACAGCCCAGCATGTAGCTGCCGGAGAAATTCCAGCTCTATCCAGCCCACGTGGGGAGTGCCCCACTACTGGGACAGAATCAGAAAATGAAGAGAAATCATGGGAGTACTTTAACTTAAAATTTTTAGACTTAAATTTTAGATTTTAGGGGCTGGGGATTTAGCTCAGTGATTAGAGTGCTTGCCTTGCAAGCACAAGGCCCTGAGTTCGATCCCCGGCACCACAAAAAAAAAAAAAATTTAGATTTTAACCCATGAAAACAAGGAAATTGATTTTGAATTTTAATCTCTCAGAAATATTATTTTGCTTATGGAGATTTGTAGCACTTTAAATTTCTCCCCACCAGGTGTGGTGGTACACACCTATAATCCCAGCACTCGGGAGGCTGAGGCAGGAAGATCGCCACAAATTCAAGGGCTACATAGTGAGTTCAAAGCCAGCCTGAACTACAGAGTGAGAGCCTGTCTCTAAATAAATAAATAAATTTATTCTCCCTTAAAAATTATCATGGAAGAAAATCAATACTGAAGTTTGGAACACCTCTTTTGTTGGCATTGTTTATGTGAGCATTTTTACATTGTACTTTGATTTTCTTGGAAAACCTCTGATGAGAAATATAACTGGACAGAGGTAGGAATCAAAATGGAACAAGGAGTGAACTCCAGCTCTGGAGGAGACAGGGACAGAGTCCATCCTTGTTGAGATCTGTTGCCCAGGAGGCCACCCAGAAAGATAGTAAAGAAATCTGGGCTTGGCATCCGGGTCAGGACTCTAATTTCTCAAGGGACCTACTCATACCTGTTTACAAGATACTTTAAAAATTAGGGGGACGGTGGATGTTAAAGAGGAGATAACCAGTCTTCATGCTTAGAAACGAAATTTAGCTGGATTAGGGCACTTTAGCCCTTTCAATTTAATGCACATGGATAAACAAATCAGACCAGCTGAATTTAGTCTCTGTTTTGGATTCTGTGCCTACAAAGCAGATGTGCCTGGTCCACTTGCTCTGGCATGGTTTGAAGGAGCCTGTAACGAGGAACTGCGGAGGCAACATCAATGCAGAGGTAAAGTAATGACCACATCCCTCTGGCCACATAGCCCGCTACTTAGGCACGTGTGGTAGGTGGCTTCCATCTTGGAGCGATGCCCATGCGCACCCAACACCGAGCATGTGTTCCTGGACACGTGGGCAGACACGCGGAGCACCCCCGTGATGCTGTCGCACTGACAGCGAGTCTTCCAGGAACACTGAAGGTTGAGCTGGATGGCCAAACCCGGCGATGAAAGAACCCTGTAACAGCTGTCTCTTAAACGGAACAGCTTCCGAAATTAGAGCCAGGGCAAATTGCTTGAATACCGTTTCTGCAGATGGGAAGCCTAAATGCAGTATGAGGTGGTACAAATTAAATAATGGCCTTCAGAGACTTTACATGCAAAGACTGCCCCAGTTCTTACCCAAGAGTTTCTGCTAGATTCTGAAGTCATAAAACGCGACAGTCTGACTCCAGCAAATCTATACTCCTGAATATGAAGAGAAGGCCTCACCCTGCAGAAACTGTAGTCCAGCTGTTGGGCAAGTCCTTGTGCTTTCCAGCTTTTTATGTTCTTAAGGAAAACACCAAACAAAACAAAACCAAACACATGGGTTTGTCTGGCAGATGCAAGAGAACAGCTTCTGCTCCTAGACCTCAGACACACTGGTACAAATTAAAGCATGAAAGGTAGTCCGGCCTTCATGGCCTCGATTACCACCACGCTCACCCCCGGGTCTGGGGACGGCCGCTTCAGAGCTTTACCAGGCTGGTGTATTTACTCATGGCAGGAATAGGACTACGTAAATTAAGTGCTCTGACACAAATACCCCATTAGCTCACCCTAAATTATATGATCACTAATCTCTCATAATTTACTGTGCAGAATGCTATAGCACTTCTTGAAGTGCCAAAACAAACTGTCAACAGCTTCAAAATATAGCGGCCCATTAATCTCTTTGGAGCAAGTCCTCGGATTTGCCTTTCATTAACATTATGAAGGAAGAAACTGCCTCACTCCCTGAATGCTGGTCTTAGGAGGTGGCCCCACCTGGAGCAACCTCCTTCTCCCTCCACGACGGCATTTGGACCACAGCTTGGTCCCTAATGCGGGTCAGCCAGCCAGAAGTCTCTCCGCTTTGAGTAACCAGCTCACACCGAATCATGTCAAACAGTTCTGCACCGAATCATGTCAAACAGTTCTGCACCGAATCATGTCAAACAGTTCTGCCCCAAGGACCTTTAGAGAAAGTATTTTGAAGAAACTTCTGAGGTCTGAAATAGTAGACTGCCCTTATGAATGATTTCCATTATGAAACCAGTGAATTACAGCTACAGTATAGAATTATGAACTGTTTAAAAATTAACTGTTAATCAAAGCTTTATTACATTTAATGAAGTTCTTATATGAAATTCAGGACACTCAATATAATTTATCATAATTAATCAATTTTTTACACTTAGATGAACATGTTTGACAAATTATTTGTTCTGCTTGTACATTCCCTTTACTCTTTTTCTTGCCTACCACCACATTAGATATCAGCACGACTCATACTGTGAGCTGAAAACTACTAATGATGCTACTTCAGCAACTAACATGAGACTTATTCACACAGGGCAGCACTATACTCTTCTTTGATAACACAGGATTTTCCATGGCTCAGTCAATGAAGATCTTAAAGGAAGTGAGACGGGGCTCTGGAGTCTGCACATATTATGAGTTTTTGCAATAGGCAAACGGTTTCTTCACAGACAGATTAAATCATGAAAGATCTTAAAATGAATAATTTGGCTAAGCAAATTGGAATTCTTAGCCTTTCAAATTTCAGGTCCAAACTTTGGTAGGCCACTCAAGATATTCTATCTCTATAGTAAAGTCTAAAGATGAATGAAATTTGAGCTTCCCTACAG
>PVJO010016319.1:0-42382 GCA_004026905.1 Hystrix cristata
AATAAAATCTATCCATTTTGGTGAGTCTTGGTTAGTTAGGTCTTTCTTAACTCTTAAATCACTGAAATTAAGAAACATTTCTTTACTTGGTAGTTTTCCTTTCATATTTAGGACCTTAATGGAATCCAGCATTTTAAAAAATAATTTAAGTGGCTTCATCTTTTTATTTAAAAAATACAATAAAACTACATTCTTAATCTATTAAAATATTAATTTCATCTACTAAAGTGTTTTTCTCCCCATAGATTTAAGAGTGTTACTTTTATTAAATAGTGAGGCCCTATGTCCATCTGTGCTCCAAAGCTAGATATATTGGTTCTTACACAAATTCCATGCTTTATATGTAATCTTTGATAGACATAATATTTTAAATAAATTTTAGTCAAATAAGTGCTAAAAGGTTCAATAGTTTTGTGGACAGAAATTGCAAAATAGTTTCTGATAAGCTTGCAATGTGTAATACCTAGAGAAAATATTTTTCTATTTCAGTTGTTACTTTTACTGTTTATCTCCTGTTTTTTAAAGGTGTTTTCTACTTTTCTTGTTTTTCTTCTGTGCTACATACTTTTTCAATATCGTCTCAACTTGTTGCAAGGTACTTGTTATTATTTTTCCTTCCCCTGTTTAATAAAAAGATGGATAAACTGAAGCTCAGAGACATACGTAGCAAAAGTAAGAGTAGAATCCAGGTTTGTTTAACCTCAAAGCTGTAATCTTTGTGCTAATACCAGGACTGACAAACTTTTTTTCTGTGAAAGGAAAATTAATAAACATTTTGAGCTGGGTGGACTATTTGGTTTCTGTCAAAATGACTCAACTCTGCCATTGAGTGTGAAAGCATTTATAGATAATACATTAATATGTGGGTGTAGTTGTATTCCAATAAAACTTTATTTACAAAAACTCATAGTAGTTTTAGACTTGACCTATGGGTAGTAGTGTGCCAACTCCTCCTATAAACCATATTGCTTCTCTTTCAAAATACATTTTTCAAAATGAAAATATAACTATTATTTTTTAAAAAGTATACTCTGTGTATACATGGATTGTGTTTGCAAGTAATTTTGTCACTAATAGTTGGTGCTACTTAGATATACCACTTGGTTCTCCAACGAGTTATTTGTGCTTTGAGTTTTGACTTGACTTCAAACTACTAGAATAGAATACTACTACTAGATAACAGAATAGGCTTAGTCACCTAGTCTTTGTTTGGATAGCAGTACCAAGAGCAAATGAATCTGATTTAGAAGCATACAAACAGCATTTTCATCCTGAAGGATATGGTATTTAACTTTAAAAAATCATAGGATTCCAAATGCAATTTGTTTTTCTAAAACAATATTTTAGGTTACCAGTTTCAACTTACATGAGATCAGTTTGCTAGAAAATTAAATACATTTTCTGTTAAATGTAATAATGAATACCATTGTCTGTACCACTCAAGCATAACTATAATTGTATTTAATACAATTAAATATATTTTCTGTTAAAGGTTGATACCAAATAAAATTAAATATATTTTCTTGTAAAGGTTGACACTCACTTGGGCAGGAGTGCTATGGGATTAAGCTCTGGAGTTAAGTGAGTTGTAGAAGGAACTAAACTCATTACTAATACCACATTTCATTATGAATCAAAGCTTTTCTTTGTCTTTTCGTTGTGTTTTCATTTCCTCTAAAAACCAGTGTTTAGCAGAGGGGGATCATGAGTCAGTCTAAAAACTTGATTCTTAAAGAGTACTGCCCATTTCACAAACATCAGTTTGGGCTTTTGTCTGGTATATTCACTTAGTGATTCCATGTATTTGTTCTAGATGAAGAATTTAGGAAGGAATGAAATACAGCTTTTGGCCAAAGAAAATTTTCGCACCATTTCTAGGCTCTTGATCATATCTTACACCTCTTTTCCTGCCTCTCTCCTCCTTTTTGGTGTCTACCGACCTCACTATCTGCCTTGTTGGTTGTGTTTCTCAATTCTCTAGATTCTCCCAGATTCAGTCGGTGGCAATCTAATATCTGTAATACATTGTCTTTTCTTCCTCTGTACGCCTATTCTTGACCTTTCTCTCTTTGCTATGCTTTTCTTCTTTTTCCCGATAGCCCCCTGCTACCCCATAGTATTGAAATCCTCACTTATGATAGTGAAGCAGTTTTAAAAATATGTAAGCAGGTTAAACTCTGAGGTTATATTTATGTATATCATGTAGTGTGTATGTACATGAATTATCTAGGTTAACTAGGCTAATTATCTAGGTTATCTAGATTAACCCATTCTCACTAAAGTACGTGTGTATAATAGACTGAGCTGACTAACATTTCCAATTAAAGACTTTCTCATAGCCATTCTTTTGCCTAGCACCTTTTTAAAAGCATGGTAGTCTTTTCTCACTCTGACTCAGGTTGGCCATGTTACTTGTTTTATTTTGGTGTACATTTTTTTTTTTTTTTGTGGTGCCGGGGATCGAACTCAGGCCCTTGTGCTTACAAGGCAAGCACTCTAATCACTGAGCTAAATCCGCAGCGTTACTTGTTTTAGAACATGGGAGATTAGCAAATTAGTGCAAACAGAGCTCTGAAAAATGCATGTGCATTTTTTCTCTTGCCTTTTTACATGGTGGGATTACTTAGTTGTAGACAACTGTGATACTGCAAGGACAACCCCGTGTTGCCTTGGAGAAAAATGAGCGATCCCATCTCAGCTTTGGTTTGGAGCAAAACCAAACCATGTGAGCTGAGGTCTAGCTAGTCCTAAATTGGTTTACCTACATATACTTGAGTGTGGGCCTACCAAGATTAGTCAAGAAAGGCTCAGAACAGTAGAACTATCTAGATTACTCCTATCCAATAGAAACAATAAATAGTTGCTTTAAGTCATTATTTTTTGGTATTTATTATTCAGTGGCAGCTAACTGATTTAATCATTACAGTGTAGCAGCTGAGGCGCACATCCGCATGGCAGTGAATTAAAAAGAAGAAGAAAACATAGCATACATTTACTATTTCTGTTGTTCATTGCATTGTTGATCTCAATTTCCATTTTGTATCAGATTCTTTTCTGTAAAGAAGATTCCTTTTAAGCTTTCTTATAGTGATGGTCTGATGGTGATAAATTGTTTCAATTTTTGTATGTTTGAAAAAAATCGTCATTTATCTTCATTATTGAAAAATGGCTTTATTAGTTAGCAGCTTTTTTTTCTTCAGTAAAGATGTTGCCACATTTTCTTATGGATTACATCAATTCTAAAGAGAAATCTGTTATTCCACATTTGTTCCTCTGTACCTATTGCGTCTTATTTTTCTGGCTACTTTTAAGATCTTCTCTTTATCACTAGTACTGAGGTTTTTTTAAGAGGGATTACTGGAGATTGAACCCAGGGCCTTTACACTGAGCTACCTCTCTGGCCCTTTTATATATTTTGAGACAAAGTCTTGCTGAGTTGCTAAATTGCTCAGGCTGAGCTTAAACTTTTGATCTTTCTGCCTCAGCCTCCCAGAGAGCTGAGGTTACAGACGTGTACGAGCACGTTCAACCTTGAACAAATTAATTATGAGAGTTTTTGTGTAATTTTATTATTGTTTCTTTTGCTTGAAGTTAATTCAGCTTTTTGGATCTGTGGGTTTATAAGTTTTATTAAATTGTGAAATTTTTTGGCTATTATTTCTTCAAAAGTTTTTTTTCTATTTTCCCTCTTTCTTCTTTCCCTCTGTTTCCAGTTACAAGCTTTTATATCTTTCTGCAGCTCAAAGATTCTCTGTTCTTTTAGACTTTTTTCCATGTGTGTTTTGAATAGTTTCTATTGCCTTGTCTTCAAAGGCACTAATCATTCTTCTGTATTGTCTAAATGTTATTAATCTCATCAAGTGTTCCTGTTTCATTTAAAATATTTAATTTTTTCATCTATAGAACATTAATTTTTTTCAGTATACATTATGCCTTTTCTTACTTAGGGTGCTCAAACTTTTCTCAATCTTGAACGTTTGAGGTATAATTGCTGTTTTACTGTAATTTTCTTCTAGTCATATCATCTAGGCCTTTTTGAAACTGTTTGTATTGATTGATTTTCTTCTCATTATAGTTTGTGTTTTCTTGCTTTGTTGCTTAACTGGCTGTTTTTGATTAGATGCCAGACATGGTAAATTTTGCTTTGTTGGGGGAAAGAGTCTTTGTATTTCCTTTAGTATTTTGGGAGCTTCATTACTGCATGCAGCAGTTATTTGAAAATAACTTGATCATTCTTGGGCTTGCTTGTAAGTGGTTAGGGATTTCATCCAGGGCTGATTTGGCCCCATCTTGCGATAATACTCTTCTGAGGACTCTACTTGATACTGCATGTGTTAGGTTTTTCGCTCTGACGTAAATTCAAAATGTCATCCTGTGTGAGCTCCTAAAATTATTCCATCTAATCATTCAGATGACTCTTTCCTATGCCTTGGGTAGTTTCCCACATTCAGTTCCTAGTCATTCCTCAGATAAAGACACAGGAGGGACTCTGCAGATCTCCAGACTTCTCTGTGCAACTCTCTCTTTTCTGGTTTTCTGCTGCCTCATCTTTCTTGAATTATGAACTCTGTCTCCTCAGGAGTTTGCCAGACTTTCTTACTGCAAAGCAATAAGCTGGAACAATTGTAAGTCTCACCTCATTTATGTTCTTTTTCTTTTATAGATCAGTGACATACTCTGTCTACTGTCCAGTGCATAACACCCACTGTTTCATATATTTTGTCTTTTTTCATTTTTTTTAAGGTACGAGGATAAATCTGTGTCCGATTGCTCCTTCATGGATGGAAGCAGTAGTTTCTTCCAATTAGATTTTGTTGAGAAGAATGTAAATACATTATAATGAAAACTTGTATTGAACTCTAATATGGAGAAACTTGGTGTTAATTATAAAAAAGTCAGATGGAAACTTTCCTATCTGATGCCATTTCTTCAATTTTTTCCTAAGCTGTTATTGATTTAAATGGTATAAAGCTTTTCCTTCATTTTTTCCTCCATGCCAACTAATTGAATTGAAATGCTGCTGTTGGACAAAATTCATTCTTATTCCTATTTGGTATGTAGATTGAAGATTTTTGCAGATTCTAGGGACACTAAGGGAACTTGTTATAACCTACTGGGAAATTAGAGAATAATAGAAAACTTTCCAACATGGGGTATAAAGATGGCTTTCCCTTTCAATTGGAGTTTTCTCAGACTGTAATGCTCATCTCCCACATTACAGATGTAGGTATAATAAATAGTTATTTCAAATTGGAAGCTGAGTAAAATTGGTGTGGTGGACTTTGGAAGTTTTGTTGTTCACAAAATCTGGAATGTCTCTTTATTTCTAAGTTATTCTTGGTCAAGCATATTGCTTGAATCCCCATGATAGGGGGATACTGTGAAATCAATAAAATATTCTGAAAAATCTTTAGTTTTTATTTTGCTCCTCATGAATCCCAGGGACGAGTGTTGTCATCTCAGGAAATATGTCCTGTTTAGCTATCATCTTAATGTTAAAGTTACGTATTCCCACCCAGACAATAATAATAGTAGCATTTTATGCAACTTGAAATTATTTCTGTCTCTTCTCTTGTTCCTGACACTTGAAAAACAGCTATTGTGTTTATCAAGTCTTCCATAAGCAAAGATTTAATAATCAAAAATAAGGCTTTTGGTGTGGTCCTTCCAGATAAATTGGAAAAAAATAGATTAAAGAAAGAGAAGATTTTTTTTTCCTTGAAATTGCATTTTCTGTTTTTCACCTTGGAGAGAATATATCTTTTAGACCTTTCTTTAGATGTCTGTATTAGGTCTTCAAATATGTTTTTTAAAACTTCCCAAAAGGGTTTTGGGGGAGAGTAAGCAATCTGATAAAATCCTCATGCATTCGCATCCCAGACTTTGCCTAACTTTGGGAGTAGGCTGTCTTTTGACACCTTTTCCTGCCCTTAAACAACATGTGATCTGAGAGGTGATGAAAAGAAGCAACTATGCAGACACAGACTTTGGGCTGCAGGCGTTGACTAGCTGCCTTCAGAGCCCCTTTGCAATCTCGCCATCTTTCAGGGTTTTGTTTGGTGTCTGATACAGCCTTTCACAGACTTAATGGCTTTTCAGTAACCAGTGTAAGAAAAGGAACATGGCCAGGATTGATTGCATTTGTGCTTGCTGGACTCAAAGGAACCCTGAAAGCTTCTGCCTACTTCCAATTTAACCCTTTGTAGTAAAAATACCATCGCCTCCTGGTGGAAATAAAACTCACATCTGTAACCAGTTCCGTACTGTTAAAGATAAAGGACTTGGTCTTTTTTTTTCCTTCTTTCTTTGTAGCCTGTTCTGATCATCATCACTTTTCTCTGTCAACTTTGATGTTTGGAGAAGACCGAGGAACTGGAAATCATAGCAAGGTAATTTCAGAAGGTGCTACCATTTCAGGGCCTTAATTTCATCCCTCTCTGAGCTCCAGAGTTTTGAATATAACCCTCATCTAGCTATACTGATGCCTGGCTCTCCCTCCAGCTCTTGTGGATCACAGTTCTGCCTTCCAACAGCTCTGCCAGATCCTCCTCCCCCGCCACACTATTTTCACCACTCAGAACACCAACTGATAAATTGGTCATTTCTTTGTCTTTCTTTTCTTCTTTGGGAAAAGAAGCAACAGCTATGTAGGACAGATTTTGCTAACAGTATCATATAATTTTATCCATTTTATATAATGAGACTTTTGTGGTTTTGGCGAAAAACCACAAACATCTTAAAATGAAGATAAACCTGACGTGAGGTTTGTAAAGAGTTACAAACTGTGAGAACAAGAGAGAAGATATTGTGTAAAAAGAGGAAGCACATTTTCTTTCTGTGATTGTGCTACTGAAATTCACGTTTCATGTAAAATAGTTTCTTGGGTTCAACGAGTACAGCAATGAAAAGGTAATCAACTTCTTCAGAATACAAATTAATAACAATGGAGAGTATGGGGGAACATTAAAAATCAAGAACATGAAGGAGATTAAAATACAGCATTAAAACTGGTTAATAATCCTCTTTGAGAAAGTAATCATTGGAAAGAATAAAATAAACAACGTGAGCATATGCACAAGGCTCTTAATGTCCTGGCCAAAAAGGAATGTGATTCTGTTTTTCCTCCAGGAAGCTTTTGTAAATGAATTATTAATTAGTTGGCATCACATATGTGGATTATGCTCATGAACTTGTACTGGGGTCAAGAATCTACATGTTACTGTTTAAATATACAAGAATGTTTAACTTGCTTGATTTTCTTTTTCTTTTCTTTTTTGCTTGATTTTCTAAGACAAGTCCAATCTTCCTGATGAATTTTATCTCTCTGGGTGACACAGTGCTTGTCTCTATGTGTGCAAAGCAGTTTGGAATCTTTATTATCACATGATAGCTGGGAGGGAGATCTGAAATTTACCAAATCATGACTCTATTTAAGGCTTATCCAGCATAAACTGTTCCTTTTCGAGTTTTTATTATGTCGGCTACATGCTCATTCTTTCAGATTTCTTCTCCCTCTTACCTCCCTTTAAGTTGTTGTCTGGAAAGTAAAAGACAGTTTATATTACTCTGTGGTACTGGATATATATTAGGTGTCTCATGGATTTATACTGATTTTGGCCATGTAGTGGTTGTTCCCACTGATGTTGTCCGATATTCTGAGATATTACTCTAGTATAGACGAGTGGAGTCCCTGGCTGTGGCTATTGGCCCCTATTTGCAAGGACTCTGTTCACTGTGCAGTTTCTGTTCCTAAGCCTTTGATATTTTGCCTAGTTGTTCAACACTGTTGTGTTCCCTCAGTGAGACTTGGCCATTTCTTTATCACTTCGTGTTGTGCACAAAGTGAATTGCAGTGGTGCTGCCTCAAATACAGGGCACACTACACCTTGCAGCATGTTGGATAGAGCTGGAACTTCTAGAGTAACAGTCTCCCCTAAGCTAAGCTTGGACATCTTGGCATTATCTGTCCAGTGCTGAGAATCTTCCACAAGTATCATGATGCATGCATCTCTCTTTCCTTATGTTTCCATTTCATGGAAGGGAAAATGAAAACCTTTACTTTTGATCCTATTACCTTGCCTTTAGATCTTTCCCCATATTCCTTTGGATCAATGAAGATTTTTTTCATGCTTCTTTTTGCTTGGCAAAGACTCTCTCTCTCTCAACCCTGTCTGTGAACCCTTTGCTGAGGTTCATATTGACAGCAGATACCTAGAAGAGGTGCTAGCTTACTGATAAATGAAAACTCAAGAATAGTGTCTTTGTTATGCATGAAGTACATGTCTTAGAAGCAAGAAAAATGCAGAATGGAAATCCTATTCCATTTTTATCCTTATTGACTTACTGGCCCAACTGTCCCTTGCTCTGTGGCTCTGTCCATTCCAACACTGGAAATTATGTAGTCATAATAGATTTAAAATGGGTATCTGGGTTGATTAATCTTTACTCGTTCCACTGATCCCAAACAGGGCTTGATACCTACAGGAAGCTTTTTATAACTATTTGCTGAACTGTTGAAACATTCTGTTGAGGTGTGATCTGCTACTATGATTATTAACTCTTGGTTCCAATGTTGAAGCAGATATTATGTTTGTACATACTCTCCTTTTGGGCAGGCTGGTTATCTTTATTTCCTTCCCTCACAGTGAAGGGGATTGCCACACCACTGCATCCACTAGAAGACATAGGAAAGAGTTTGAAAGAGAAAAGAAAGTCTTCATATATATATAATAGGAATAGAAATAACTTAAAAATAAGTACAAGTAAATAAAAAGAGCATGGCATTCATAGCAAGCCTAGAATGTATATATGTGGACACTTATTAAACATTTGATATAGCCTCTCATCAAATTTTACATGCAAATTTTAATGAAATTGACTTGGCTAAAAGTCACTTGCCTCAAAAATCCAATCGTCTCAAAAAATCACTTGGAAAGCTGTTAACAAAAGGTAATGACAATCAGCAGGATTTCTGGATTAGGGAAGTGTCCAGAAAGCACAGAATAATGTGTGAGAAAGAACAGAGAAAGTCCTCTGTATAAAGCTGAGAATATTTGGAAAGAGGAAGTAAAGATAAATTAAGTGTTCTTGCCCAGAGGCTTCCCAACAGGACTGCCAGCTACAGGGGCCTGCCTAGCTTTGGCGGGGTGGCCTGGGAAGAGTGTGGACAGCCTTCTGATCGGGAGAATATGGAGGGGTGAGGTGAGAGACACTTTGCGGGCCTCAGAAGGCCATGCCCCCGCCCCTGCCCCAGGTGGCTACACCCGGGGCACAGTGCCTGCCCACGCACCGGCAGGGTGTAAATCCATCAACATATATGCATAAAGTCTAGGACTCAACACAGGTAACACCATCTTCTGCTAGTCCCCCACATCCCTCCCTTTTTTTTTGTTTGTTTTCTTCTTCTTTCTTCTCCCACTGTCCCTCATTTAGCTTTTTTCTTTGTTACTTTCTTTACCCTTCTCCTCTCCCAAGCCACCATTACCAAGTAGAGCCAACCATGACCTTGTCATTGTAGATAACCCTGGAGGCATAAAGGTCATAAGAACCAAGAAATACATCTACCCAGAAGAAACAGCAAAAACAGACATTCCTGAGGACACTATTACCTATCTTTTTGTAACCTCCTACAAAGAAAATATCAAACCAACTCGGACAACAAGCTAAGAGGGGTAAAGTACATATGTATACAAAGAAAATGATGGGACGTAGAAATAAAACACAACCCCAGACCCCCAGCTGACCCAGAATAAATACAGCAGACAATGACATCGAGGATGTCAGAAGACACCCAATCAAACTCTCAGAGATGATAGCAACAGAAGTTGAGAAACAGATAGGCATAGCAATAGAGAACATCAGGCTAGAAATAATAGTCCAAGTTAAAAAAGAGATGACAAACATAATGAAAGATTTGCTTAGTGAGTTTGGGGTAGACACAGATAAAAAAACAGAGGAATTTAGAAAAACAATCAAAAACTTGAACATGCAACTTAGCAAAGAAATGGAGCCCATGAAACAGATCCAAACAGATATCCAAGAAATAGAAAACGCACTGGAAAGTATACACAGCTGACTGAATGAGAGCGAAGATAGAATCTCAGACCTAGAAGACAGATCAGAAATTAGAATGAAAAGAAAGACCTCTTAAAAATAGCTAGAGAATATGAAAAATCACTACAACATCTGCAAGATGATGCTAAGAGAACAATATAAGAGTGATAGGAGTGAATGAAAAAGTAGGAGACAATACAAAGGATCTAAAAAGATTATTTACAGAAGTAATGATGGAAAACTTCCCAAGCATGAGAAAAGAACTTGATATACAGATAAGTGAGGCATATAGAACCCCAATTACTCATAACAAAAATAAATCCACATGAAGACATGTAGTTCCAGAAATTCCAGAAATCCAGCAAAAGAACAGAATACTGAAAATTATTTGAGAAAAAAGACAAATCTGTAAAGGTAAACCCATCAAAATCACAGCAGATTTCTCTACACAAACCCTTAAATTAAGGACAGCCTGGAGTAAAGTGTTTTAAGCATTAAAAGAAAACAATCTCCAACCCAGACTGATGTACCTGGCCAAACTATCTTTCAAATTCAACAATGAAATAAGATACTTCCATGACAAAGAACAACTGAAGAAATTTATGACCTCCAAACCGCCTCTGCAAAATATCTTAAAAGAGATCCTGGAGAAGGAAAGAGTTAACTACAATTACAAGGACACAAACAAAAACACACCAGGTAAGACAAGCAGTTGAACTGAGGTAAAACACAGAACCAACAAGAGAAACGATAAATGACAAAGATGAGTCAACTCTTAACAGTTGTAACCATCAATGTAAATGGGCTCAACTCATCTATTAAAAGAAACAGGCTAGCAGAATGAATTAAGAAAGAAGATCCAGCAATATGCTGCATACAAGAGATACATCTAACCCAAAAGGAAATACATAGATTGAAAATCAAAGGATGGAAAACAGTATTTCATGCAACAGGAACCCCCCAAAAAAGCAGGGGTAGCTATCCTAATCTCAGACAAAGTAAACTTCAAGCCAAGACTAATCAAGAGGGATAAAGATGGCCATTACATACTTCTCAAGGGAAAACTTCAAGAGGAAGAAATAACAATCATTAATATTTATGCACCAAATATTGGGGCACTCAAATACATAAAACTAAAATAAAGCTCTCGTAAATAAGGAGGGGAAGAGGAATTGAAGGGAGTGGTGGTGAAGGGAAAAAAACCCAAGATACATCATGTACAGGTACAAATTAACTATAATGAGTGCAATTGTTATGTATATCTAAAATGTACTGAATGTTATCACTATGTATATCTAAAATGTACCATTAAAATAAAATTTAAAAAAGAAAAAAATGTACTAATAAATCTTGGTTAAAAAAATTAGTTCAAATCATAATACAAAGCCCAAGAAAAGCCAACTAAATAAAATAATGACGATAAATTCTTTCACCTTTGAATACATATATTAAAACCTGGAATTTTTATTTTAATTGCTCAGAGTGTGTCATCAAAAACCCTATCCCAGCCATATAGACAGTGAAGCTGAAAACTATTCATTTGAATTCTAAGGAGCTAAACAAATCAACAAAATGCAAGGTTGAACTCCAAAAGGGTATTTGGAACTACAGCTCACTATGTCTCTGGCATAGTTAAGGGGATGTGACTTGTGCCTTTTGCCTAGAGGAGAAAGAAGCAGGATCTTGAGGGAGATACAAGTCTACCAGATGTCTTACAGTTCCACAGGGAACACAGTGATATTTGCTAATGTGTGAAGCGTATTGAACATTAATTAAAGGTCCTGCTGTATGTACTTAGGCTAATGTAGATAGTCTCACATTGCAGACGACAACATATGCTGTACAGGCACCACAGGGAAGAAGCCTGGGCTGATGGTCTCTGAAGGCACAAAAGGACAGTCAATCTGCTTAGGCAGCTGCTCCCACCATAGTCATTGTAGACATGACTCATGCTATTATTTGGATTTGGAGAAGCTTAGGCATTGATGAGCGAATACGTGGTTCCCAAGTTCAGAAGTATCTCACTGTCATATAATGCTTGAAATCTTTCCAGAACACCAAGCCTGCATTCCTTCTGTTTTCTGGCCTCTCCTTTTCCATTATAACTAAACTTGTTGAACAACTTTACTTGCGGTCTTCATTTTTCTCATATACCTTTAATGTGGTTTCTATTCTTTATCTCCATTGATTCTTTGAAAGGTCTCTTAGTGACACCTTGTTTATATCTGAGTTATTTCTGAGACAGTAAAATCCATGCAGGTTGATTCTGGGTTGTCTTGTTCATCAGTATGCTTCCACCTAGCTCTATGCCTCATTCATAGAAAGCACAATGTAAATATTGTTTGAATGACTAAGTGAATGAATAATCTAGAAGTCCAAGTTGATGAATGCTGAGTGGTCCTTAATCCATTTTACTGAGATATCTTTCTTGTATCCTTCATTTTGTGTTGTTGTCATTGTTTTCACACAATCCTTAAATAGTGGCATTTATAGTACTTGATCTTCTGCCTCATGGTCTAAAGTATATATATTCTGTGTACTTTTCTGGAGTGACTGGTCCCTGGCTAAGTATTGGTAAATGACTACAAATTGCTACATAAAATTTAGAGCTAAGATCTTTATCTCTCGAACATTAGATCAGTCTATCTATCTTCTGTATTCTCTCCAAATTAGTGGTCCTCCAGCTTGTAGTTGGAAATATTCTGTGATGGAGAACTCCTTTGTATTCTTCAGGCTTCTACACATTTAAGTAAACTCAAGTAAGTAAGATGTTACCATACCATGTATTCCTCAAACTGCTTTCTCTTAAAACTCTCCTGGATGAGCTTAATTGTTTGTCACTTTTTTTGCACAATGTTTTCATTATAAAATAACTGTATTAATCAGCTTTCCCATCACTGAGACAAAATGCCTTATATTCACAACTTAAAAGAGGAAAAGTTTATTTTGGATTACAGTTTTCAGAGGATTAACTCCAGGATTGGTTGGCCTTAAGTCAGAACGGCATGGCAGAAGAAAGCTACTCAACCCATGGCAACCAGGAAGACGAGAGAAAGAAGGGAGGAGTCTGGGACAAAAATGCACCCTGACAGCTCATGTCCCGAGGGATCAACCTCCAACAGCACAGTCAGCCTTGAACTCATCAATGGGTTAATCCATTGATGAGCATAGCGCCCCAGTGTTCCAATAACCTTCCAAAAACTCCACATCTGCCGGTACTGCAATGCTTAGTTGTTTTGCTAAATAATACCTCCAACAGAGTTCCTACTCTCTGTCATGCAGTGTGTTAAGCACGTCTGCAGAAATACTCTTTAATCTTCATGAAAGTTCAGTGAAATAAGTATCATCCCCATTTTACAAATGAAGAAACTGTAGCTCAGAAAAGTTCCATATCTTGTTCCAGGTTCTTTAGCTAGACTGTGCCAGTGCTAAGCTAGTTGTCCTCCGTGCCGATTTCCACAGTGATTGCATCAGTCTACATTCGCACTAACAGTGGAGAAGGGTTCCTTTTTTCACCACATTCCCACCAGCATTTGTTATCTTCTTAAAATAGAATGTGGTTATAGAGGAAGCAGAGAGTTAGAAAAATGCCTCTGCTAACAGCAGCTAATTATTATTATTTCTGTTGGCATTAAGTGCTTTCTCTGTGACAGGTATTGAAGTAAGATGATTATTGTTTATACTTCATTGATTTTTAAAACAGCCCCTGTACAGAGTATGTAATTTCCCCTGTCTTAAAGTGGAGGAAACTGAGGCTGAGAGACATTGAATTCCTTGCCCACAAAATAGTGTCAGAGCCTGTGACAATTAAGTTGGATCGTTGGATTAGTTATTTTTCTAGAGCCAAAGATTTTCAAGAGAGCAGATTTAATACAGGACATTTATAAGTTACAATGTTCACCCACAAGCCAAATGCAGGAAGAGTGCAAATGTCTATCTATCCCTAGAGACCCAAAAGATCCAAACAAGGGCTGGGAGCCCACGACACTGTCCCGTGTATGTCTGTGTCTGTAGGTGATGGCTGAAGAAATCTTTACTAGAACCAGGATATGATGCTCCCAGCAGAGATGAAGACCAGAGCTCCCCTGAAGCAACAGCAGCCGTCCTCAATGACAGCAAGGGCCCGAGCTCCGTCCTCGAGGAGAACAGCCAAGTTCCCTTCAGTAGAGCCTCTCTTGGAAACAGCCTGCCAACTAGCTTCTGCTCTCAGAAGCTAGTTGGCATCAGCAACAATCCTCAGGTGGATCCTCTACACCCAGAACCACACCAACTCAGTCCACCTGGGCGGTCTGGCTCAAGTTGGCCACAATAAGTCCACCACAATCATTAACTTTATTAGCCACCTGGGGGATTAGTAAAACACACTCCTGTGTATGTCTGCATGGGCCATAGAATCATGACCTTAAGTACTTTTTCTGACCCCTGACTTCTTCCTTTGTGGTGCTGTTTTCTGTTTCTGCTCCTTGGCCATTGCAAACTAAGCGGCTTAATTCTTTGCCATTACATTCTGGCAAATAACTTGTCTACATTCTTCCCATGTTCTAAGTTTGTATGAGGCTGTATTTAAAGGTGACAGACTAATTGATCAGGTGGAAGAAATTCCAAGAGAGCCCAATATTCAGGCTGTGGCATGAGTATTACTGGCTGCTTTTAACTGGTTTTATATTGAGAATTGGGAGCAAAACATAGAGCAGAAATGTTTGAAATATTTAATTTTGGCCTGAAAGGAACTATTTGTGAAGTTATAGCCAAAGGAAGTATGGTTGCTGAAGAGATTAGTGCCATTGTAAGCAAAAGCAAGTACTTTGAATGAGAGACAAGAGCAAAGATGTCTTAGCGTGTGTCAGTAATTAGCAAGACCCCATCCATCACAGATGATGGGTGCAGAAGTGTAAATCTTTCATTAGAGAAGTGAGCTCCAGAGCCTCTTTCTCGAGAAGGTTTGCTTAGGTAATTTGTTCTTTGGCTTTCATTTCACCATTCTTAAGCATACAGACGGTTGGAGGCAGATGCAACCATGGTACAAGGAGGCTTGGCTATGGTTCAAACTGAGGGCAGACCTTTGCTTTATGTACATTATGTTTGTTTTACTGGCACACAGAATGCAAGAGTTCTGTGGTCTTGGAAATTTCCACCCAGACATCAAAGGAAGATCTTGGAGGTCAGGAGTGTGCCCTGCAGAAGTACACGCATGGTTTTGTGAAAATAAAACTAAAGGTGCAGTGCAGACCCCTGGAGGTCAAAAATGTCAAGAACATGGAATTTCTGATGAGGAAAACTGCAGGCTGTGATTGAAGTCAGCTCATGAGAGAGGCTGTGTAAGCCGCACCAGGGAAAGAAAATAATAGGTGTGCAGCTGTGCAAATACTCTAAACTCATATCTCACCAACTTGTGCCCTGGTTACTCGTCATGGAGTGATAAGACTTAATATTCACCCTGCTGCATTTCAGTCTTGTTTTCATCCAGTCTTTTTCTGTCCCCCTATTTCTCCATTTCATACTGGGAATGTTTACTCTATACTGATGTATGTTGGGAATGTGTAACTTTTATGAATGTTTAACGGTTTAATGGTTTACACTGGTGAGTTTGCCATAAACTTCACAGGAGACTTTGAGACTTTGGAGCTTTGAGCAATGCTGGATCTCTTGATACTTTGGAAGAAGGATAAGTTCATTTTAGCTTCCATTTGGATAGTTATATCACTTTAGGTGGAATTTTGACCTTGGGTTTGAAATTAAATATGGTTTTAGAAGATACATTTCAGTATCAAGTTGAAAAGGAGTAGAATGTGAAAGTTGAGGTGGATAGTCATTTTGATTGACTTCAGAACCACCCAGGAGATTAGCAAAGCACACTTCTGTATGTGTCTGGCTAGATCATGGAGCTGTGACCTTGAGTACTGTATCTGATCCCTGATCTTCTGCAGCGCAGTTACCCTGCTTTACTACCTGGCTGCCGTGAACTAAGCAGCTTTCTCTGTTATGCCTTTTTGATACCATGACGTCCCACCTTGGAGCTCGCTGATTATGGACCAAATCTTCTGAAACCACGAGCCAGAAAATCTTTCCTTCTTTAAATTGTGGGTTTCAGGTATGCTGTTCAGCAATGGGAAATCTGACCAATAGAGAGTCATAGAGAACTTCTACCGTACTGTTCTGTCCCAGAATTTTCTTGGAATATTTACCGACTTGATCACCCATATGCTTCATGAGATCTGGAAAGGATCATATCTATTTACTGGATTTGCCTTTTCTTGGTTCTTGCTGGGAAGCAGACCTGAAAACTGATGTGCGGCCACCCGCATTCACACACACGGATGTTACCTTGCTTTCCCTGGGTGATTAATAGTGAGGATACATTATCAGACCTAATAGAACTCAAATGAAGAAAACTGGTCAAGTGAAACCCTGTAAATTGGTTTGTGTGCTTCCTCTGTCTGTTTTAATACACAATGCTGGGGATTTTCATCCTTGTCCAGCCAGGCTACAAGGGAAAGGATTAGCGTAAATAACTCCCAAGGCAGTGATGAGGGTGCAGCCAGCTGCTTCCATGGCCCATTTATTAACATGGCAAGAATTCAAATCCACAACACAGGAATCTTTTCTTTTCCTTGAAAACACTTCTTTGCTTCAGAGAAATGTTCGAAAATACCTACCTCTCTCTTTCCTTGCCTTCCTCTTTGCATTTTGGTTTTTTTTTCCCTACACTTTCTGTCTTAGTCCATTCAGGTTCTTACCACAAAATATCGTAGTCTGTGTGGATTATAAACAACTGTTGAAGCTGAGAAGCCCAAGACAAAGGCAGAATTTAGTGTCTGGTGGGAGCCTGCTTCATGGTTCATAGACAGCTCCTGGTTGCTGTGTTCTCACAAAGTGGAAGAGTGAGAGGTCTTTCGGGCCTCTTTCATAGGACCACTAATCCTCCCAGGAGGGCTCTTCCTCCATGACTGAATGAATTCCCAAAGCCCTCTCCTCTGAATTTTGGAGGGTTATAAACATTCAGATCATAGCAGTTTCCTTCTTTCAGTGTGGGTATGTTCCCCACTTCCTGTCCTTTTCCTGGCAGGCTTTTTGCCTTGGGATGAATGAAGAATGAAGTACCAGAGGGCAGACACCCTTGGAATACTTTTGTTTCCTCATGCAGCACAAGTAGCAACAGTACTGGTGGTAGGATCCAGATGACCTGGCTTCCCAACCTAGTTTCTTCATTTACTCCTGTGTGATCTTGGGTCTTGTGTTAGCTTTCTATCAGTATGAAAATCCTGGGAAAATAAACTTAAAGGAAGAATGATTTCTTTTGGCTCATGATTTCACATGTTTCCTTCCATGGTTGCCTGGCTCCAGGGCACAGACTCATGGTGGAAGGATGTGGGGAGGAAAATTGCTTCCTCCATGGCAGCCAAGAAGCAGAAATAGAGAGGAAAGAACTGTAAAGAAAGGAGCCGAGAAAAAGATATAGTATCTGAGCTCAGACCCCATGACCTATTCTGCTCAGCTATCCCCTACCTCTAAGTTTCCATTATCACTCAATGAGAATGGAAACAATCCAATCATGGAGTTCAGACAAAGAGCCTTTGGAAAGTGATTAGGGTGAGATAAGGCCAAGAAGTCCCCATAAGTGAAGCCTGGTGGGTTTATGAGAAGAGGGACAGAGACTAGATAGGCATGTATTACCTGTCTCTTGCCCTGTGATGCACCCCAGTGCCTTGCGACTCTGCCAGCAATAAGACCGTTATCCTATCTAGCCCCTCAATCTTGGACCTCCAGAATCGTAAGCCAAAATAAACTCTTTTCTTTATAAAGTAGTCTGACTTGGTTTTTCAAGGACTACTATTTCAATAAAACTTCCATTAACCAAGTAGTTTAAGAGAGATTATGGCATAGTGTTTAAGTATGTTGAACTAAAAAAAAAATGTGGAACCAACCCACCTGGGTTAAAATCCCAGACTCACCACAAATTAGTCATCTCACCACTGTTGGTCTTACTTTCTAGTTATCAGAATAAAAATAACATGTCTAAGTCATTGAGGTGTTGTGAGGATTAAATGGTACTAACAAACACTAGGCATTTCGAACAATGCCTTGCATATAAAAACTGTTAATATTCTCAGTAGTAATAATTTATTAGGACAACGTATGTATTTCTGAAGTGTAAAATCACTTATATTTATTAGCCTTCTGCTATTCAATCAAATGCATTAGAGGTTATTTCTGTCACACCATGTAGTAGGGCAGAATAATAGCTCCAAAGATGTCCTTGCCCAAATTCTCAGATCCTCTGAATACATTACCTTATATAGCCAAAAAGGCTTTGATATGGGATTATTCTGAAGTATCTGAGTGGATACAGTCCATTCACAGGCGTCCTCAGAAGTGGAAAACCCTTCCTGCTCCAAAGAGAAAAAGATGGAACAACTGGAGATGGGTCAGGTAGATAAGATGTGAGAACTCAGTTTGCTATTGCAAACTGACTTTGAAGGTAGATGTGAGACACTAAGAGCCAAGGAGTGTGAGCAGCTCACAGAAATTGAAAAGGCAAGAAACAGATTCCAGAGACTCCTGAAGCCCTGCCAAAGCCTTGACTTTAGCCCAATACAGCCTGTCTACACCAGGCTTCTAACTACAGTAGGATAATAAACTTGTATTCTCTTAACCCAGTGTGTGGCATTTGTTAGAAAATGATACAAAACTAATACATACTCCAAAATAATTCATTTAAATATGGACTTTAGTCATAGATAATAGAGAAAGACTACAGCAAGCAGACCACAACTCAATGTTAAAGGTAGATAAGTGAAATCATATGCAGCTAAAACTGGATAAAATAGAATCCATTACAAGTTTGTTTAATGTGATCATTAATCATGATATGTCAACTGGAGTGGATTAAGTACAGTATATTATTAAAGGAAGTTCTGAGTGTGTCTGTGAATGATTGACACATAAACCAGCAAATGGAGGAGGGAGGACCCACCCTAATTGTGGGTGTCACCAACCAATAGGCTTGTAGCTTGGATGGAATAAGAAAGGAAAGAAGAAGGAAGTGTGCTTGCTTTGAAGAACTCCAGTCTTCCTGAGTGGGCCCACCTTTTGCTGCCATCACCTTTGGACATTGTCCTCCAGGCCTGGCGTCCAGTTTCTTCACCCTTCCAATTTCAACTCACACCCGCGACCCTCCATGGAGCGTCTGAGCCTTTGACTTTGGACTGCTCCATCTTCCATCCTTCTTGTTCTGCAACTTCTGAGTTGTCGGCTGAGCAGCTGCCGGACCCTCCGGCTCTCCCGTGTGTAGAGAATCACTGTGGACTGTGCGACTCTTCCTGCTTCTGATCCTGTAAGCCTACCTAATAAATCCTCTTGCACAATTATACATATAGCTCCTCTTTATTATGTTCCTCTAGGGAACTTTCAGTAATACACCCAACCATCGAATATATCTCAGAACTGGTTAAAGTAATAGAAAAGTTGTCTTATGAAATGTGTAGTGCAAAGAAAAGTTGGCCTTCCTATTGTTGGCTTATAGTTTCTGAACATCATGAGTGATCCTGTTTTTCGATCTCTTTTCTGCCTTTTGAGGTGAGTCTCACTCTAAGGCTGGGTTCTCTGTGGTGGCAAAATGTCTGTGGCTGTGGAAGGTTTTATATCCTCACACTACAACACGGACGGAGAGAACCTTGGCTTCTGATGGGTCCCTCGGTCTACCCTAACACCTTGTTGTCACAGACATGTAGAAAAGAATGCCTTGTGTCAAATTGAATAGACTGATCAGAATCAGACACTAGAGAAAGGGGGTTGGGATTACGATGATCAGGTTAAAACAATCAGATCTCACTTCTGAAACAGGAGCATGGAGCCAGTCCTCTCTCAAAATTATACTGCTGCCATAAATTAAGGGAGGCAGACAGGATGTTGAGGGGATGGTAGCTAAGAATTCTATCCAGCCCTGAAGTCACGATTCAGACTTTCAAAGCCTGAAGCCTAGTAAAGGAGGAAAACAGAGTCAGAGGTAAAGAGATGGTCCGAGGGAAGTTAGTAGAGAGAGGAGATTCACAGGATGGGAAATTGAAGGAACAATGATAAATGCTTTGAATAATCTCAGTAACATCTTCCTAGGATTATGAAACTTAAGTAATGAAGAGTCTACACTTAAAAAGAGAGAGACTGAGATCTTTGGGGAACCACATTGGAAATGGTCAGATCTACCGCCTTTAGACCCTGATGTCCTGCCTTCTGGTCATGCACCCTTAGGCAAAGCAATTCTCCTTTCTGTGTCTCTGTTTCTTTGATGATAATAATGATACTAGCATCATGGAGGGTAATTTCTGAGGACCGAAAGAATTAAAATATCTAGAAGCACTGATACCATACATGGCTCATTAAGGCCTATTCAATGTTAGCTAAATAAAATGGTTATTTGAACATATAAAACATACACTAGGAAATCTTTTAAATCAACATAAATTAATACCATGTGTTTAAATTACAAAGTCAGCCTATTCAAATTGTCAACATCAATTTAATGTGATGGATAACGTGTTTTTAATGATTGAAATCAGTGCTCATAAAAGCAGCCATGACTATTCCAGAGTGACTGTTTTGTTTATTTATTTATTTATTTTTAAACGCCATGTGTTTATTCCTTCCACAATCTTTCTTTCTTCTAACCACTGCCCAGACTACCATCACATCATGTGGCCTTTTCTTTACAGGAAATGTATCCCGTATATAATATCTACTTCTGTTCTCTCTCATTACAACCTCGCAATTTTAAGAAGTGCTCCTTAGCGTCAGCACAAATGCAAATGCACATCCTGAAAAGGTTATACAGTCTAGAACATGCATAAATGTTCTCTTTGTTTTATTAAATAAAAGTAGATACAAAATTAAATAATTCTCAGAAAGAACCTGTGGACCTATGGAATGCATCTTCATCCTAGTAGCTTGAGAATTACTGCTTAGTCCTGGGATCTGCCTATTACATCCTGCTCCTTTATTCCTCTGCAGGTAATTTGTTTCTTTCCTGTACAGCCCTACTCACTTCTGCTCTCTGCCTTAGACCTTCACCTGTTAATTTACTCCCAAGATGATGTTGTGAACTATCAAAGCTGGGGTCAGGGAGTCTACGTGTGTGCCTGTGTGTGTGTGTGTGTGTGTGTGTGTGTGTGTGAGAGAGAGAGAGAGAGAGAGAGAGAGAGAGAGAGAGAGAGAGAGAGAATTAAAGAATGAATTAGTTCTTACTCCATGTGCATACACCGAGGGATAGGAAGGATTGAAACCTGAAACCTGTAGACTGGCTTCTGGGTGTGAGTACTTTGTTTCATAGGAATTGCTAAAACACCCATCACTTGCTCTGCTCCGGCCATCTGATTTTTCTTGCTGTGACTTGGACCTTCTAGGAATGCTCTTGTTTCAGGTCTGCACACTAACTTTTCCCTTTGCCTGGAATATCTTTACCCCAGGGCTTCACATTACTCATTCCTTCATCTCCTCCAGCTCTGTACAAGGATATCACTTTCTCAGTAAAAGCACCGCACTCCACCCCAATTACTCATTCCTTTCTAACCGCTCTTATCTCTAACACACTGTGTGTTTTATTTCTTACATAGTTCATTATCCATTTCCTTGTGTTCTATAAGGGCGGACACTTTTAAAAATAGATTTTTATTAAAATTTATACAAAATTACACAAACTTACTGGCCATTACACAAGTTTACAGACCACAATACATTGCGCCTTTTGCTTATGACAATGAGCAATGTAAACAACCACATATGCAGCATTAAATCACAACTACATAAAGTTAAAGGGTTCAAGGGAACAAGAAGAGGGTAAAGGGGGAAGGGGATGGGAATCCAGAGGGTGCACACTTCCGTCCACAGTTGTGGTCTTAGTAACTACAACAGGCTGGAGGTGGTGAGCTGATAATATTTCTTGAAGTAGTGTGTTGAGTTCCAGGCTCAGTTTTTTCCCATGTGAATCATCTCATTAAGCTCTCATCATAACTCTGGAGTGGATTTATTTTCATTTTTATGTCAGTTTTACCAATTGGGAAATCAAGGCTTAGAGAAACTAAGTAACTTATGCAAACTCCTACTGCTTGCAGAAGGCAGAGCCAGGTTTCGAGCCTACGAAGTCCATTTGCAGAACCCATAGTTTTATCCGCAAACTGTACTCTTCATAATCTTTATTTTTTATTATTATTTTTTTTGCTGATGTATAACTGGCTTATTATTTTTTATCAGGGTTCATTTGCTTCATTAGTGAAACTCGACTATAGGGCTTACCCAAATAGGAGCTTCTTTTCCTTATTTGCCAAGAAAGTCTGCAGGAAACTCCTTCAAGGAGGGAATGTGTGGTCATGGGACGTATCAAGAACTCCAGCTCCTTCTGGTTTAGTGTCTGGCCGGCCTGAGTGTGTTGGGTGCTCTGCGTGCAGGGATTTAGTCTACAGATCAGGAACAGCAAAGGAGAAACAGGAAAGTGCACTGCCAGACATGTTTCCTTTAAAAATGTTTTGTAGAACGCAGAGTTTTCTCAGAAAGCCCAGGAATAGAAATAAATGTACATTACACTGTCTAGAAATGATTGTGTATTCATAACTGGGCCGCCTCAAACAAAACGTAGAGTGATGGCCAAGCACGTCGAAAGAGAGAATGGGCACTGGGTAGTTTATAGTCATGTTCACCGTGATCTTGTTATTCTCATTAAGACCCTTTCATAAGAATGGTATGTTCTGGAAAAATATGAAGGCTTAATTCAAATTGGCATAAATGATTAGGAAATGCATTAATCTCACCCCAGGACATCCAGGAGTAAGACAGATTACAGAGGTGGCTGATTCAGTGGTTCAAGAATGTCCTCGAGGAATGAGGCTCTTTTCGTCTCTCTCCTTTGCCGTAGTTAGTAACGCTTTCATCCTCGTGCTGGAAGCCAGGAGGCCGCGGCAGTTCCCGGTGTTAGGTCTCCCCCTAACAAGACTGTAGGAAAAAGGACTTTCTTTCTTCTTTTCAAGAGTGATATTAACTCTTCTGCAGATCCTTTAAGAGCCTTCTCATGTCTTGGTATTATGGTGTGTGATGTTAAACTTGATGGTGTCAGCTTGTCTTGCAGGCCACCCAGGGGGTTGAGGGAGCATGTTTCTGGGTATATCACAAAGGCAGGACCTTAGGTATTATCCTGTCTGGCACTGTTCCCTGTTTTGCTTCCCAGCTGTCAGGAATTAATCAGCTTTGCTCCATCACAGTCTTCTGCCACAGTGTTTCTGCCTGAGAGGCAGCTGATCATGGACTTGATTCCCTTAAAACATGAGCCATATTAACTTCAAACTATTTGTTTGACTGGAGGGTGTCAGGTATTGTGTCCTAGCCACAGAAACGCCGACCAAAACAGAAAATTGATATCATGAGGGGGCTTGTTGCTGTGACTATACCTCACCAGACGGTTTAGAAGCCTTTGGAACTAGCTTGCAGGCAGAGTTTAGAAAGGTTTGGAGAGGTGGCCTAGGGAAGCCTGAGAATGCTGTAAGCAAGGCCTTATCAGTGGCTCTGGTTGGAACTCAGAAGATCAGAATGCTGATAAAAACGCAGACCATACAGGCCAGGCTCAGGGGGTTTCAGCAGGAAACAAGGATTTCATTGGCAGTTGGACTAGAGGCTGTGTGCGTTGGGCTTACATTTTGCCCACGATTGGAGACTTTCTGGGGGCACCGAGATTAAGAGTGGTGGCCTAACTAATCTGGTGAGTGAAATTTCAAAGCAGGCCAACACCAGGCTTTGGTGTGGGCACTATTGGATGCTTTTAGCCAGATTTATATTAAGAATCAGGGGGAAAAAACAAAGCAAAAATTTTGGAGAACTGAAATTTTGACTCCAAAGAAGGCATACATAAAATTGGAACCAATTTAAGTATGTTTGGTGAGGGCATTGGTACCATTAAAACAAAAGCAAGTACTTTATACAGGAACAAGAAGAAAGATGCCTTGAGGACATCTCAGGAATCAGCAAGACTATATCCATCTCAACCTTATTTGGGAAGAGAGTTCCTAGGACCCTGCTTGAGAAGAACCTCCAGGGAATTGGTTCTCCAGAAACCATTTCACTGTGCTTGGGCATGCGGGTACTCAGAGGCTGTGGCAGCCATGGTCTAAGGGGGCCTGGCAATGATTTCCACTGACAACAGACCTTAGAATCATTTGTATGATGCAGCTTTTACCTGCATGCAAAATTCAAGTGTTGTGGGATCACTGAGGATTCCACTCAGATTTCAAAGGAAGCCCTGGGAGGCCAGGCAAAGAACCCTGAGAGATCAGTGTGTGAAACTGTGGGAATGAAGCCAGTGGTGCAGTGGAGAATTCAGGAAGTTGAAGATGCTGGGAACATGGAGTGTTTGCTAAGAAAAGCCACAGGCTATGAGTGGAGCCAGCCAATGAGAGAGGCCATGTGGCTGTGACAGCAAGTCTCGGGGGGGGGGGCACTGCCCAAGCCCTGTGGAACTCACATCTCACTACTATGTGCCCTGGATGCTGTACAGGGAGCCACAGAATTTAATGCTTTCTCTGTTGAGTTTTGATCATACTTTGGTCTAATTCTTTTCTATTTCACTATCCTTTCTCTTGGAATATAAATGTTTACCCTATGCCATTGTACCTTGGGATTATGTAACTTGATATTTTACAGAAGTTTATGGTTTAAACTTTGCCTTGAATCTCAGGAAAAACTGGGGCTTAGAATTTTGAAAAATGCTGGAACTGCTGAGAGTTTAAGGAAGAGATTATTGTTTTTAGTTGTATGCAAGGTAGTTATATCATGTTAGGCAGAATTACGGCCATGTGTTTATTTGAGGATTAAATATGGTTTAAGGGTTATTTTGGTGTCAAGTTGACAAGGGATGAGATTGATGGTTAAACTTGATTGTGTCAATTTGATTGGCTTGGAAACCACCCAGGAGACTGATGGAGCATCCTTATGGGTGTGTCTGGGTGGGTGATAGAGGCATGACCTTGTGTACTAGATATAGTTTTTCACCTGTCCTCTCTGGTATAGTTCCCCTGTTCTGCCTCCCAGCCACTATGAACTAAGCAGCTTTACCCTTCTACCAGGATGTTTCTACTTTGGAGCCATCTGACCATGAATTGAATCCCTTTAAATTATAGGGCACATTAAACCTCTCTCTTTTAAGCTGTGGGTGTTAGATACTGTGTCCAGCAGTGGGAATGCTGATTAATACTGTTTGGATCTGTTGTTTCCCAAAAGCTCATGTGTAGAAGGCTTGTTCTTCAGCTGCTGTAGATATTGGAATGTGATGGAGACTTTAAGAGGTGGGACCTAGTTGCAGGAAGCAGGTTACTGGTCTTTCTGCTTCCTGGTCACCATAAGGTGAGCAGCTTTCCTTTGGCATGCCCTTCTGCCATGTTATTCTGCCTCACCATAGGCCAGAAATAATGGAGCCAGTGACCATGGACTGAAACATCTGAAACTGTGAGCCAAAATAAATCTTTCATTCTTTAAGTTATTTATTTCAAAATTTTTGTGACAGTAACAAAAAGTTGACTAACACCGTTGGTCAGAATTATGTCACATATCCATTCCTTCTCTCACTACAGTGAAGCAGGTTTGACATTGACCATAGAAGATTCACTATTTACTATTAACAATGGAGTAGTCACTTGAAGCTCATGGTCACAGAGAGCTCCGAAGAAGTCAGAAGACAGTTTCTTATTTTACTAGGAAGAAGGAGAGAAGAATAGAAGTTGAACAAACAACCGTATGTGTCTGCCAAAATAATACTTTTTTTTGAAAAGCAGTATAATTTGGTTTATTCTTTTTCATCTGATTTTTGTATAATGAGCTCCTTGAACATGAATTTGACAGATAAATTCTAAAAGTGCTAAAATGATTAGATCAGTTAGAATCTGAGGTTTGAATTAATTTGAGTCATATCTTTGATCACATCTCTGCAGCAATTCTGCACTTGCCTAGCATAAAAGATATTTGGGGCTCTTCCTAAGAGAAGCAAGCCAGTTTCTTCATGTCTTCCTGTCCTTGTAATTCAGGATTGTGTCTGTATTAGTCCTTCTGTAATGTGCTCTTTATGTGAGTGAGGTCATAAAAACGATTCATCATTGCAGCCATCAGATTCTCCAACTCCATATAACCTGAAATATTTTTCAGGGAAATTGATTTCCCAATTTAAACTTCTTGGTTGACTGACTGTGCTGTTTATAAACAAATAGCATGAATAATTTAGTTGAAGATTTACTGTGAGTTACAGATATCTTTTTTTTTGTTTTTTTATTAGTCGTCTAAATATGCTCTTATCAAGGAAATACATCTTCAAAGTCAGAGAAGGCACTGTTGGAATTTTATGAAGATTTTGTGAAGGAGTTTGCTGCATTTGATAGACGTTTATATCAGGTCTACATCAAGTCCAAGTGAAATCGACCTAGCACTGGCAAGTGTGTACTGTGGGCTGAGTATTGTCCTAGGCTCTTTAATATAGATTATTGAATAAAACACAATACCTCATTTTATACAGATGAAAAAATCTGGATAAGAGAAATCTTAGGAATTTGACCTTGGATAAAGTTAACAAAACCAGGATTCTGTAGCATTTGCCATACCTATTTTAATTGCCATAACCATAAACTAAGCAAGTCTGTACCCTCTTTCTGCTCTCTGCTGCTACTGCTGCAGCTTTTATATTTTTTCTCTTTATAGTGGGTCTCTTTGCTAAGATACTGAGAATTCTGGTGACTATGAATGCATCAGTGGGGTCCTCTTGCTTCGCCGGTCATTTTAAACCTATCATCAAATACTCATGATGTGCATACTGTGTACAGTCTCTGGATCACAGCGACACAGCTTCATGGCGGGAAATACTTGCTGCTGAGCAAACAGTTCCATCTCCCTTCCACACTTCCTGGTGCCCCTTGTCGTTGAGTGAGGCCATATGATTAGTCCTGGGTATTGAATGTGAGCTTTACTGTCATATGTCACTTCCAGATGAATTATTTAGTTGCTGGCAGCAAAGCCTCTGGAGAACTCTTTCCCTCTAACATGATGGTTGTCAACATTTGAGTTGACATTTATTCCATCAGTCTGAGTCCCTGGATGACAAGAGTGAGCAAAACTCCTGTGTTCATCTGATACAGACGCATAGTTTGAGAAAGAATTAAGTCATAGTTATGTCCAGCCACTGTGGTTTTGGGGGTTCATTATTATGGTAGCCACACCCAACTTAAGACTGAATGAGGATTGTATACCGGGTTCAGTAGGTAAGTGCATTCATTATGTGTGTTATCTTCTCAATAATCACCTGAAATGGCATAATCATCCCTATTGTATAACTTCAGGAAACTGGGGATTTGGTGTAAGTAATTTGCACACAGTCATCCAGATCTTGGTCAACCTTTCTGAAACCAGTTTCTGATCTTGGGCTCACTGATCTATATTAGACTCAGATTTTTTTTCTTTTTAGTTTAACAAGCCAATTCACAACAGTCTCTTGCCATTTTCCTTTTCTCTAACCTGAAGCTGCATCTGCACTCTGAACTCTTCTGAGTGAGACTTGCGTTAATACCAGGAAAGAGGAGTCAAATACCTATTTCAAAATTACCATTGTTTGATAAACTAGTTTATCTCAGGCCTGGGTCAACAACATGGATGACCCTGGGGGCCATTATTTCAAGTGAAATAGTGCAGGTGCAAAAAGACAAATATTGTATCAGAAAAGGTCAAATACACAGAAGTAGAGGATAGATGAAAAGTGGTTACCCAAGTCTCAGAGAGAGTCAGATTGGGAAAGGGAAGATGGTCAAAGGATACAAAGCCACAATTAGACAAGAAGAGTAAGTTATAATGGTCTATTGCACAACATAATTATAGTTAATAACAATGATTTTCAAAATTATTGAGTAAGTTTTTAAGCATTTTCACCAACATGAAAGATAGATGAGGTAATACACATGTTAATTGATGTTGTTTAACCAATCCAGAATGTATGCATATTGCACACCATAAATATATATATTATTTGCCAGCTAAAAACACAATGAAATAAAACTGGCATCCACTGGTAGGTTCCATGAGCTTAAACAAGTTATCTTACAAATTACAAAACCTCATTTATAAAGAAACTGAGGTTCAGAGATGTTAAAAGATCTAGGGCCGGGGTTACAACCTGAGAGTCAAACAAAGTACTGATGTGCATTTACAACACCATGCAGCAGATTTCATACATAGAGAAGGCCGGTTATTTCCAACTCATTATGGATTGGAGGATTTTATTGTGTCTGCTACAGAACAACAGATTACATGAGTCTCCACAAACCAAAGGTTTCCATGGTCAAACTAACGTGACACCTGAAGCATATGGGACTAAGTCACCACTTTTGGATATTGATGATGCATATTAGCACAATTAAATCTTTGAAAAGTTCTTCTCTTAAGAATTTAATTAACTTTGTGTAACACAGTTTCTCAAACTTATTTAAGTCTTGAGTACTACCAATATACTCTGTCATTGATTTTAATCATCCCTGTAATAAACACTGTTTTCCCTTTTCAACTTTTTTTTGATAGATTCTATGGTAGAAATTAAAGGTAGAACTTAATACTATGCTGGAAGCAAACATGGCCATTATATACGGGGAAAACAAGTAGATGTCTGCGTTTTCTCCTTAGTGACTTAACAAAGCAAAGATTTTGACTTAAACCAAACAGCTTGGCCCAGAATTATTTCCTGTGGATTGTCAAAAAGGTGGTGTCATGTTTGCTTTTAAGTCTTTTGCTTCATTCCTTTTTTTTTTCTTTTTTTTTGAGACAAGATCTTGCTATGTAGTTCTAGCTGGCCCTTAACTCACTATGTAGCCACTCACTGTGATCCTCCTGCCTCAGCCTCCAAAGTGCTGGGATTATAGGCATGTGCTACCATGCCTGGCAGCTTCATTCCTAACAAGTGATATTTCCTGTTTTCACTTTTTTTCTTCCTTATTATGTAACAGAATCCTTCTGTTCTATGGTTCTTGGTTCATAGATGAACGATGTAGTCAATTTTGACTGAGAAAAGTCTTCCCTGGGACTTTCTGTCAGTGCTATTGGCAATTTTCTCTTTTCTCCTGATGTTGCTCAGTGGTAGGTTGTGTCTTATGCAGCCAGTGGTTTCAATGTTTATATACTTAGCCATAACCTTGAAACTGACTCCTGATAACAGTGCTTGAGTCCATGAATCCTGCCCTTCTTTGGGCCATAATTGCTATCTCAAGATATTTTGGTTTTGTGAACACATACTTGCTTTGTTTGTTTCTATTTTTGTTTTTTCATCTTTTTTCTTTTTCTTCCCTTCTCCTCTCCTTCCCCACTTGTCCTCTTCTTCCTGTCCCCTTTTATACTAATTTAAGTATTCTGATGCTGCTATGAATTGAAAAACTTCTCATAAAGATAGCTACCTTTAATAAACTCAGGGAAAGCAGTGTTTTCTTGCCAAGTTATATATATAGCTCAGTGGCTAAATACTGGAGGGTATACAAGTAAGTGCTGTACAGACTAAGAAACTCCCCGCAGTGTTCATAGAACTGGGGAGTTCCAGAACCTATCATCATTCTTCAATGCTTCCGTCCTGGAGCTAATACAGTTCCTGGTTATGATAAAAGGTACTCCAGGAATATTTATTGATTGGTGTAATGAACACAAATAGCTTCATCTCTCAAGGAAGATCAATTTTTTTCTTTCTTTAAACACTGATCACCAACTATATACCAGGAATATGGAATTAAGAACTCTGTTTTCAAGAAGCTTATATTTTCATGGAAAAAAATGTAAAACATAGAACAATAAATCTGCAGGAACTATGTGTCAGGGGTGGGGAACAAAGAAATTCTGACATTTGGCAGGTGTGAGAGGTTAAATACATACAGCAGAGTTAAAATATGGAAATCTACAAACTAGATTTTACTTAGTAATATGGTTAAATATTTGGAGATTTTTACATAAAGTTACATATTTATTTCGTTACTTTAAACACTAGAAAATGTGGCAACACTGCCTTGTTGGTCCCAACAGAAACAATGGACAAGAGCAGAGTAAAGTTAACCCTTACGTGTGGTATGAAACATGCCCGATTTGACACAGCTTTGTCTACCTGCTATCGTCTTGCACCCTGTCACATTACTCACTTGTGTCACCTGTCAACTGCATAAAGGTGTTTGTATTTGTGATCCCTGTGGCTGAAAGAAAGAGCTCAGATACAAAGATCTTGAAATCTGTTGATGAAAATAGTTTTTTGAAGGGCATTAAGTATAGAAACAGAAAATATAGAACTGAACAAGCTAGGATGATGAATGCTGACCTGACAATCTATTCAGAGGGGCATGGCAGCCTTGTGCTTTTTTTCTTTCATTTGCCTCGTCTGGGACACAGAAAGGTGATTGTTCAATTTCATGAAAAAGTCTATGTTTTGGTAAGGCAGAGAGCCTCTTGCAGGTGAAAACTGGAGTTGAATATCTGTTCTAAACATGTAGGAGTTATAGTTTGGATCTAAAATGTCTCCCCCAAAGTCTCATGTATTCAGAGGTGACTGGATTAATCCACTGATGAGTTCATGGTTGAATGCAGTCTTAAGAGTTGGAGCTTGTTTGAAGTGGGTCACTGGGAGCATGACCTGGACGTGTACATGTTCATCCCCAGCTCCTCCCTCTTTCTCTTATTCCTGGATGCAATGGGTTGAACGGCATTTCTCTGCCATGTCCCTCTGCCAAGATAATTCTGCCTTGGAACCCACCAACCATGGACTGAATCCTCTGAAACTTGAGCCAAAATAAACCTCTTCTCCATTTTAAGTTTCAGGTGTTGGGTATTTTGTTGTTGTGATGGGAAAGTAGCTAATACAGGTATGTTTAACCTCTTTCCTTCAGGACGTGACTATATAGAATGTACTGTTGTGTTAGTTACCTTTCTAGAATCAATCATTTGCAAGAAACCAGATTTAATACAGCACATTTACACATTACAACATTCACACACACAAGCCAGATGCAGGAAGAGTGCAGAACATGCATCTATGCACTGGAAACCTGAAAGATACAATCAAGGACTGGGAGCCCATGACACTGTCTCATGTAAGTCCATGTCTGCACTAAAAGGCTGAAGAAATCTACATTGGAGCCATGGTATGACACTCACAGTGTAGATGAAGACTAGAGCTCCCCCAAAGCAAACAGCAGCCATCCCTGATGACAGCAAGGCCCCAAGCTCTTTCTGCGACAAGAACAACTGAGTTCCCTTCAGGAGAACCAGCCACCACAGAGCTTCTCCTGGGAAACAGCCAGCTCCTATGGTCTGCTCCTGTTCTCCCTTATGTTGTGCTGGCAACAATCCTCAGGTGGAGCCTCTATGCCCAGAACCACATAACTCAGTCCAGCTGGGCGTCCTGCTCACTCTGCCCACAGTAATAAGTCCACCACAACAGCCCTGAGCAGAAGTCAGGAGCCCAGATTTGAATCTTGGTTCTATGATTGAATAGGTGGGTGACTTTTTGTCATCTTTTATTCCTTAGTCTGTTTGCTTTTTTATATGAGAAATTTAGGTGATATAACATCTAAGTTCCTGCCAGCTCCAGAATGATAAGGATCCTGCAATGTCTTACATGTATGGCAGCAATATGGTGCAGTGACATAGCCCAGCCTTTGGAAGTGGGGATTTAAATTCCATTCCCCCCAGATAGCATCCATTATATCTTTGGGCATATTCCCAAGTGCTCAAAGCCTCAGTTGTCCCACTTTTCTCAAATATGGGACGTGTCATGGGGTGGAAGGGGAGATTCAGTGTAAACTACTTAACATGGTGCCTGATATAAGCACTCCATAAGTGATGCCCTCTTTAAAATTTGAGTTTCAGTTGTTCTCTGCTTCTTTAATAAGGCACGTGTTTCACTCACTAGGAAATTGATATTGTGAAGTCTGGCAAGGAAAACAGAAGTCTTTCCTTTTAAGTACATTGATTTATTACCAGTGAGAATTTAGATTTATTAGTGTTAATGTTTGGTCTTAGCAGCAGTAATTCAAACAACTAAAAAGCTTGACAGTAGGATCAGTGTGTTGTCCAGCGTTGTATTTTCAGATTCTTACGCTGTGCTCAGCATGTAGCGAATGATCAATAGATACTGCCTGACCAAACCCTTTGGACTCCACTGGAAGATTAATTTTTATAATAACTAATATTTATGTCTTAGTTTTTTTAGAGTCAATGGTTGTAAGAGAGCAAATTTAATACAGGACATTTGTAAGTTACAATATTCACCCACAAGCCAAATACAGGAAGAGTGTCGAATGTCTGTCTAGGCCCTGGAGACCCGAAAGATTCAATCGAGGGCTGGGAGCCCACAGCACTGTCCTGTGTACGTCCGTGTCTGCAGAAGATGGCTGAAGAAATCTTTACTGGAACCAGGACACAATGATCGCAGCAGAGATGACGACCAAAGTTCCCCCAAAGCAACAGCAGCCGTCCTCGATGATAGCAAGACTCCGAGCTCCTTCCTTGACGAGAACAGCTGAGTTGCTTTCAGGAGAACCAGCCGCAGCAGAGCTTCTCCTGGGAAACAGCCCGCCGACTAGCTTCTCCTCCCATTCTGCTTTATGCTGTGTCAGCGGCAATCCTCAGGTGGATCCTCTACGCCCAGAACCACCAACTCAGTCCAGCTGGGCGTTCTGGCTCAAGTTGACCACAATCAGTTCACCACAATTTATTAAGTACTTGACTGTGCCCAACAGTCTGTACTAAGTGCTTGCATTTGACCTTCCATATTCCTGAGTTCCCTATCAGTAGCTTCAACTGATTGCAGATCAAAAATATTTGCGGGGAATAATTGCATCTGTCCTGAATATGCAGAGTACACATTGTCATTATTCCCTAAACAACACGAAATAACATTATTCACATAGAATTTACATTATAAGTAGTCTGGAGACACTTTAAAGTATGCGGGAGGATTTTCATAGGTTATGTATAAATAGTATGCCATCTTTTTTAAGGAGCCTCATCATCAACAGATTTTGATATCTGCCTGGGGTTTTGGAACGAATCCCTTATGGATTCCAAGGGACAACCGTACCTGTCTTGTCTAATTTAATTCTGGTCTGTGGTACTATTATTTTTCCCATTTTAAGCCATAAAATTATAAATAGTGTGTTCAAGATCACACAACAGATAAAATGGCAAAGTTAGAACTCACTTCCGGGGTTGTCTTCTTCTACAGCTGGTGGCCTTTAATCCTCCACCACACCCTCCTGATGCCCTACTCTTTGTCTCATGGGTACAGGACATGATGGTGACCAGGAATTAAGCTTGGTCTCAAAATTACTGGACTGGTAGATATCACAGCTATGGAGTTTCAGTCCCATGAAATCCAATATCATCTTCGTAAGTGTCAATATTATCAACTATTTAGAATTTGTATTCAGGTCATCCATCAGATGCTAGTGTACCTCTTGTGCATCTAAGTAGTTCCTATATGCTGTCATTGTCACACGGACGCCTCAAGTAATGAAGTTGTAGATGGTGACAGCAATAATAGTAAGGTGCTTTATTTTGAAAGTAGGCTGTTAGGAATATATTTGAAAGTAGATGAATTCCCTCAAATCTTCACAGTCAGATGAACTGTGTGAGAGAGTGATTTCTGTTTCTCTCTCTCTTTCCCCTTCCTTTATTCTGTACTCCTTGGCTTTTAAGACATTCTGTGACTCATCTAGAGATGATGACACAAGCATTGTTTGGAAAATTGAGAGGGAACAAAGACTTCTCTTATGTCATGATGTAATTTTTAATTTTTTCCATATCTGGCTGGAACATGACACAATTTTCCCTCCATTTGCATTAGCCAGTGCCTCACAGAGCCTCAATACATCTGGCCTGATGAAGGGCACCCATTAGCTCGGAGATCACTACCCTTTCCCCCTCTTCAACTATATTTAATGAACAAGTATATCTTGTTTGTGTGACATTTAATTTTATACAATGTTAATTTAAGAAATGGATTAGTACAGTCGATATATTAATGGCTATGTCTCTTCAATCTATTACTGAGCTGTCGGATTATCCCTGAGAAAATATTGCAGGGCCAAGACCATTGCTCAATAAAAGTAATTTTGCATTGCTGATGGCTGTGCCCTTGTTTTGTCAAGGCTATATTACAGGCATTCTTTATTTCCTAGAAGTTTAGATTGTATAGTTTTGGAGTTGTAGCTGATTCAGACTAGATCAGCCCCCACCCTTTTCCCACGTGTGTCTCTTCTTTATCCTCATTTTCCTTGTTTGGCTATAATTTGGATAAAGGATACTGTTCTTTGTTTTTTTTTTTTTTTTCCAGTTTTCTTTCTTGGACCTTGCTTTCAGTGGTCTGAACAATGACACTTCTTGGTTTATGGTTCATGATCCTCATTACTCCTTGCAAAACCTATGATATTTTATTTCTTCATGTGTTTGCCTCTTCCCTACTTCCATTCCCCTCCATTCATGACAGCACTCCTGCTAATAATTTAATTCATATTTCTTTGTTGTATGTCTGTCTTCTAAAATGTGTGTTGCTGTTTTATGTGCAAGTAGTTTCAAGTGTTTACTTTTTTTGTGGGAGAATTAATTTTATTATACATGAGTTAGTATACAAAATACATTCACGGTGACTAGAAATGTAAGAACAAATCAGGTCTTACGTCTGTACCAGGTGTCCTTTTAAATCATGTAAAGCATATGGTGTCAAATATTTCGATCTTGTTTTTTAGGGGGTGCTGGGGACTGAGCTCAGGGGCTTGTGCTTGCTAGGCAAGCTCTCTACCACTGAGCTAGATCCTCAACCCCTTCAATCCTATTTTTTAAAACAAAATCAACATGGTACTTTTAAGATCCACCAGTGTTGCCACGTGTACACCCAGTTCTTTGCTTTTAACTGCTTCCTTTCTAACCCTTTGAAGGCACTATCAGTGGGCACGCTGTCACTCTGACCATTCAGATCTCAGATGAGATAGACAGAGTTGAGTGATGGTCCCAGAGGAGCCCCTGTGTGGTTTATCCAGAGCCCAGATTTTTCTGCCAAGAGGTGTGGGAATTTTAAAACTTAGCTTTCAGTTCCTGAAGGTATAGGATTTTTTCTTGTGAAGAAATGACAATAAAACTTATGCTGTCATGGAAGAGAGAAGACAATTACTGTGAGAGCAAGCCTCAGTTTCTTCATTAGTAATATGGAAATAATAATAGTACTTACATCTTGAGGTTACAGAGGTTAATATGAGATAATTTATGCAATCTGTTCAGTACTGTGCCTGACACATTGATAAATGTTTTGCAATTAATATTCTAACTCCAAGCCCAGTGTTGTACTCACCCTACAATATACTGATTTACAGTAAGGAGATTTTCTCTTATTATATGGAGTGCCTGAAAAATGCAAGAGAATACTAGGGATGGGGCGGGATGCACTGTATCATGACAGTTAATTATGAGCAGACACACTCATGCTTCATGTGTAACAAACTGTGAAAACTGAGGGTATGAACACAGCTTATTGTAATCAAGCACAGCTTACAAGACATATTTATCTCCCAATCAATATATGTATAACTGTTATTGTGTTGCATGGTCATTACATATAAATGGTAAATGATACATATACATATCTACTAACTATAACTCTTTAAAAATTATTATTTTTTATTAGTATTGTTTGCAGTACATAATATGCATTCATATACTATTCTTTGTGTAGAGTCAGTACATGTACATAACACATCCTAATTCCTCTTTTCATCCCTTTCCTTGGCCTCCTTCTTCCTTCCCTTCATTTCTTGATCCCCTTGTCATTTGAGAAAGATCTATCTCCCTACTGTTATCTATCTTTTATTTTGCTCCTTGTTTATAATTTGAGCTTCTTGTATAAGAGAAAAACATGATATTTAAACTTGTGTGTCTGATATATTTTACTTAACATTATAGTCTCAAGGTGCATCCATTTTCCTACAAATGAGTCAGGACTATCTTTCCTTATGGCACAGTAGTATCCACTGTATGTAAATACCACAATTTCTTTATCCATTCATCTGTGATGGACATAAAGGCCACTTCCAAGGTTTAGCTATCATGTATTGTACTGCTATAACATGGGTGTGCATGTATCACTGTAATATGATGCCTTTAACTCTTTCGGGAAGGTATCTAGAAAGGTCAAATGGAATTTCTATTTTTAGTTTCTTGAGGCATCTCCATACCAATTTCCATAGTGGTTGTACCAGTTTGCATTCCCATGTACAATGCCAAAGCATTCTTTTCCCCACATCTGTGCCAGAATGTGTTATTATTCGACTTCTTGATGATGGTCATTCTTTTCTGGGTAAGACAGTATCTCAGAATTACCTAAATTTGCATTTCTCTAATGGCCAATGCTGTTGAACATTTCTTCATGTATTGACTTAACTATTACTCTTTCCAGCAGATGATGTTTTGATTTTCCAGTTGTTTTTCATAGTTCGTTTTCTGTTTTTGGTGTCACTAACTTTCATCCATATAAGGATAGGTGTATCAGGGTTCACTAGAGGAATACATTTAATATAATTTAAAATCTGCAGCATCAGGTGTGGAAGAATGCAAAAGGACCATCTGCTGGCTGGAGAGCCTGAGGATCCAGTCAAAAGTTGAAGGCCTGGAGCTCGATGCGGAATTCTGTGTGAGTCCATATCAAGAAGCCGGAGGATCAGCATGGGAAGGCTGAAAAGTCTGAGCTGGAAGGTGGAAAAGTCTGCTCTGGAAGCCTGGAGACAGATGTCCAAGGACAGTGGTGAAGACCGGAGTTCTTCTGAAGAAGTAGAAGCAAGACATCCTTCTTCCCTTTTTATTCCATCCAGGCTACAAGCTTATTCGTTAGTGCTACCTACACCCAGGGTGATTCTTCCATCTTCAGTAGGTGAATCAGCCAGATACACCCAGAGCCATGCTGAACCAATCTGCTTGGCATTTCTTTTTCAAGTTGACACCATAATTAATTACAAGAATGAAGTACGAGGAGGGGAAGGAGAGCCCAGGTTGGCTCATGTGGTAAGAAGCACAGAGCGCAGTGGGCTATGATGGGGTAATGGATGGCCATGCTTGAGGTTAATCCTGATTGTCAATTTGACTGGACTAAGAGATGCTTAGCCAATTAGTAAAGCACACTTCTAGGTGTGTGTGGCTGGGTCATGAGGGTATGACTTTGAGGACTACATCTCATCCTGCCCTCTTCCTTTCTGGAGTTCTTCCTCTCAGCTGCCATGAAATCAGCAGCATTCTTCCACCCTGCCCTCTGTCATGAAAGTTTTCCTTGGGGCCAGCTGACCATGGACTGAAGCCTCTGGAACCATGAGCCAAAAGTAAACTTCTCCTCACTTAAGTGAGGCATTTTTATCCCAGCTCCAGGAAAGTGGACCAACACATTGTTAGGTAGGGCAGAGGCCTGGCTGTGGCAAAAACAGATGAATCTGGGTTCTCTCTTCTCAATGACAGATACATAGTGAGTTCACCTCAGTCATGCCTTGCTCGGATGTGTTAGATTTCTGTTGCTATAACAGACACACTGAGATAATCAATTTACCAGAGAAAAATGCTTACTTTGGCTCACAGGTTTGGAGATTTCAGTCCTAGTTGGTTGGTTTCATTGCTTTTGGGCCTGTGATGAGGCAGCACCTCATGCAGGGAACACATACAGGTACGAAACGGATCACCTTATGGCAAGGATGCAAAATCCTCCAAGACCTAAAATCTCTGTCCTACTGGGCTCCACCTCTTAAGGTTTCCAGCACCTCTCAATAAGATTGAGCTGGGGACCAAGCTTCACTACATGGGCCTTCAGTGGACACTCAGAATCCAAACCGTAGCATCACTACAGTGAAATCTGGAGTTCAAGGTATAGAAACTGCCTTCTGAAGTTTGTCCCACACAAACTTCGAACAACTGAGACAAGGTCATCTTTTGCAGAACCTGATAGCCTTCATCTCTTTGGCTTGACATTCCTATAACTCAGAGGTCTGCAACTATAAGAGACACGCCGAATCCTCGCACTTCCTGTTTCTGTTGGTGAAGCTTCGTTGGTACATAGTCCTTTCTACCTTTTGCCTATCGCATGTGCCTGCTTTTTCTGTACAACAGCAGAGCTGAGCAATCATAGCAGAGACCTTATAGTGGGCAACATCTGAAATATTTATTTTCTAAATGTGTACAGAAAATGTCTGACAATAGCTGCTCTAATTCAGTGCAACGCTTTGCTTTCCGTGGATGAATGTGAGTGAGCAGTCGAGAGTAGTGGTGAAGAATATGAGCTCTGAAGCCAGAGTAAAGCCTGCAGCTTTCTCACTGTGTGACTTCAGGTCCCTGTTTCCTCCTCTGTGAAGCAGGAGAAGTATGCTGTGTACCTAGAATGTCTTTGTGCAGAATTAATATGATATGTTCATGCAAGGTACTTAATGGTGCAGGGACTTTGTTGGGAAGCACTTGACACATGTTGGCTATTTGTAGAATTGAAGAGACAAGTGAGTGAACATGAAAGGGAGAACACTGTGGGCAAGTATAAAGTCACTCCAGGAGATGAGGTGTGGGCTGGAACAGCAGGTTGCAGTTAATTGTGTGAGCATGACTAGGGGAGGCCCTGGTTGTTGGAGGTGAATTTTGCTCATGTATTTCCCAGAGTCTGGCCTGGCCTCTCCAAATGCATGAAAATACAAACACAGGCTCTCTGCCATCTCCTGTTGTGTCTGCTCACCCATGCTGGGAACTGTGGAGGGCAACAAGGGTTTCCTTCGATTAGCACAGGGTATCTTCTGTCCTGCTTCGGTGGGTGCAGGTTAGCGCTGACTCCCAGGAGTGACAGCCTGTTATCACATCCAGCAGCCACTCACTCTGAGAACCAGGAGGGGTGTGAACTGCTGCTGCGGTTCAGGTGGGGAAGCTAATGGGTATCCGGGCCTTTCCCCCTCAGGTGTTGGCAGTCTGACCTGGGAAGCATTTCACAAGACAGAAAATGAGAAATGAAAACTTCAGTTTAGTAATGCTCCCTACTATCGAGCAGCAAAGAGACCACAATCTTCCAGGCTTGCTCCAAGAGTCAAACTCCCTGCAAAGCTGCTTTTGAGTAGCAAAAGACCAGGTAGGTGAACTAGGATTTAACCTTTTCTTTCCCACTGCACTGTTCTTCCTTGGAGTAGCCTACCACTATTATCAGATGAGGTATTATTTTAACCTTCCACTATTGTCCTTTATGACTTTATCTACCTTCACTTTAGAAGAAAGCCACTCACTTTTGCTGTTGCTCTTGCCACTGGGAAAATTTTTCTGAGCAACAGTCCTTCTAAACACTGGGTTAAGCACTTGTGTCCTTGTTTAGGTGTAATGTAGAGCCTGATACATATCAGGTGGTCAATAATTACTTGTTTTTTTCCCCAATTCAACTCTCCTCCTCCTTTCCATCTCTCAATCCTCTTTCCCTTTGCAAAAGATGTAGCTTTCCAGTCCCTATTATCTGTCTTTTATTTTGCTGTTGATTTATATTTTGTGTTTCTTGTAAAAGAGAAACAATATGATATTTAAGTGTGTGTTTGATTTATTGCACTTAACATAATGGTCTCCTGTTGTAACCATTTTTCTATGAATGACTGAAGTTTATCCTTTTTTATCACATAGTAGTGTTCCATTGTGTGTAAATACCGCATTTTCTTTATTCATTCATCTGCCAATGTATATATAGGTCACTTCCAAGATCTAGCTATTATGAGTTATGCTGCTATAAACATGTGTATGCATGTATCACTTGAATATAATGTCTTTAACTCTTGTCTTTTTTTTTTTTTTTTTTGTGGTGCCGGGGATCAAACTCAGGGCCTTGTGCTTGCAAGGCAAGCACTCTAATCACTGAGCTAAATCCCCAGTCCCAATGTCTTTAACTCTTTCATGAACAGGAATAGCTGCATATCCTCTCCCTGAGACTTGGTAGGTTCACTTGAGATATAGGCAGACTGAAGAAGAGATGCAGAGCTGTGGAAGTATCTGATACACCTTTATTTTCAGCTGCGCATCAGCTTAGCTTGCCTTTTCTGACCAGCTGTCCAGCTGTTTAGCCATAGCCGAGCTCTTTATGTAGCTGCACACACTCACAGCAGTCCTCAGCCCCCCAGCCAGGCACACACTCTTGCAGCAGTCTACATTTATAGCTCTGCATACAACAGTGGCTCTTTGCCAGCATCGACCTTGGTTATATACCTTATTCATATTGAGACTGTGAATTGCACCTGTGCTGTATTCCTTCTGACTTAGGACTTCCTGTCCCCCAGAAATCACCCCTCCCCCAGCCCAAACTCTAGCATAGCTATCTTGGGCTCCATTTTTTCCTACACTGGGTCTAATGGACTTCATAGTTTTGGTTTTTTGAGGAATCTCCATACTGATTTCCATAGTGATTGTACTAGTTTACATTGTCACCAATCAAAAAAATGGGCAATTGAGTGTGCTGGGGGAAAGGGAAGAAAATGTCCAAATGGTAAAGGGAAGAAGGGAAGGGAAATGGAACAGAGGACAAAAGAAATAAGAAATGGAAGGAAAAAATGGAAACAAAGCTTTTGTAGATAGGGAGGGAGGAGGGGTGACGGCAGGGGAATGGGAAAAAAAGAAGCAACAAGATATGTCATGTATAGGTACAAATCCCCTATGATGAGTGTTATCACTATGTACATCTAAAATGTACCATTAAAATAAAAAAAGAAATCTCAAAAAAAATGGGCAATTGGAATGAATAGACAGAGGAAGTACAAATGGCCAATATAGTACATGAAAATCATGTTCAACATTGCTGGACATTAGAGAAATGTACATTAAAACAACACTGAAATTCCATCATACTCCAGAAAGAATGGCTATCATCAAGCAGTCAATAATTATTTGTCAAACAGAAGCTGAATGATGGTAAAACGATAAATGCATTAGATATGGACTTCAGGATATGAATGGAAGAGTAGATGTTAATCCTACTATGTGTCTGATGATCAGCTCTGTGAGGTAGGTATTTACAGTAACTCGCAGTCCAGAAAGGTTGTCTCTTGCATCATATCCTGCATCCGTAAGTGGCAGAAACAGGATTTGTTTGCAGATCCAACCTTCCACTCTTCAACTTTAAAGTTTATCACACCTCATAGATAAGTAATTGCTCAGAAATCATGAGTTTGCATTGAGTAAGCAATTTGAAGAGCATGATGGCACAAGTCTATGTAGGAATAAATGTGGTTTGGGCCACGAGTCTGCAAAAAGTGCTGCTTACATGGAACAATTAATCTAGGAATCAGAATATTCTTCACTAAAGCGGAAGGGACAACAAGGCTGCTTCAGGCTTTCACGAATCAGAGAGTCCAACAATTTTAAGTAAGCTGTTGCTGGTTATCTCAGTTGCCTGTATCTTCTAAACGGGTGGTCCTCATGGGAACCTGGGAAAGTTCCTGTGGAGCCCGTGTCTGACATACACCAACCTCCAAGCCTGCCTGTATTTCTTGTCAGAGAGTTCTGGCTCCACCTCCTCTCCTCTCTTCTGATTTTCACACAAGGGTCTCTCAGCAGCTGAATCTTACAGAAAGAAGGATTCTCAGCATTTTTTCCCCCAGGATTTCAGCCTCTACAATGTAAGGGAGGAGATATTAGAATCAATAAGCAGTGTCTAGCTACTGGTTACTTAATTCAGGGTTCATTCAATAACATCAAAAGCAAGTGGAGAAACGTGTCTGAAAAAAGTTTATAGGTGGTCTGTCAACAGGTAATTTGCACAAAGAGATATTAGGAATTTATATCAGCAGCAGCAGTAGCAGCCCAGTAAAGGAAGACCATGGTTCTGATATGTGGCCTCCCCATTGCATGGGCCATTAAGATGTGCCTTGTTTGCTTCTGGATCAGACATTTTTTTCCTCTTTGCTGGGTTCCCAACTGTGTCTCTCCCTTGTCTTCTTGAGTTTTTGTCTTCTAATTATTCCAGGAGCTCTACATCAGAACAAATAGAACACTTACCCGGAGATCTCAGTCTCAGTGTGCAGTGGCTTAAAACTCGATTTGAATGCCATGAAGACTTTCTTTTTATTTTATTTTATTTTATTTTATTTTATTTTATTTTAAACCAAGAACATGTATTGGTACATTCTACATACAATGGTCACATTCATTACATTAATTCTGTACCTATACATGATGTATCTTGGTTCTCCCCCCCTCCCCCCCTCCCCTCTGCACCCTCCCTCCCTATTTACAGCAGGTTCATTCATCATTTTCCATATTTTCCCTTTCCCCTCTTTTT